>JAHZNJ010003333.1:0-55368 GCA_027744475.1 Lepidocyrtus cf. sotoi NNG-2020 | reverse complement strand
GAGGAGAAGCAACAAACAACACAAAGACTGTTGCTTTGTATTACTATGCATACATAGTAATACAAGCAATGCTATTTTTTGAAAAACATCTTCACAAATTGTTTCACGCGACGTCAAGGTTGAACAGTGGTACATTTTCGGTTCCTGTTCGGGCACCTTCAACTTTTTTTAAAATTTACGATAAATCTCCTAAAATTAAAAAATTATCGAACATTTTGATACATATTTCAATTCTTGAAACCTTACAGTTTCTGAGAACACTTCGGCCTAAGCTTGAATCTTCTGGTGCATTGTGATATTAGATACCTTTAAAAAGGTAAATAATATTTGGTAGATTAAGTAGTGGAGCTTCTGTGATAATGCTTAATGACGATCAAAAAATTTATTATTTCTTTTTATTTTTGGCTGATATGATAACATTTTAGTGTTAGACATGAAACCTATTAGCAAAACCAAAAAAATAATCTTGTATTATTATTTTATTACAATTATAATTTTTTTAGAGAGACACGAGCCAATTCAATTTTTTTTCTGTTGGGAAATCATCATCAATTTCCCCCATCTTTCTACTACGTAATATAGGTGGAAGGCACTTTACTATAACTTTTAACATCATAATAATAAGCTATATAAGTTCAAGAAAAAAGTAGTAATAATTACCTTTCCTCTTCACTATGCTCGTTAATCTATTAATCTAAAACACTAAAACTCAAGTGATACAAAACGAAGTCATTTGTAAATGGTTTAGATAGAAAAATTACTTTAAATAAAATAAAATAAAAAGATTTAATCTCAATTTCCTTGTTCTGTTCTTTTTTTTTGAAAATTTTAAATAGTTTTTTCTTGGTGATAATGATGATGATATTATTATTAGCCTTATCTTGATTCGCTCCTCTCTTGCTGCTTGCTCCTCGCAGAGAAAAGCAAAGAAGAACGTAATACGTAATAAGAAGTTTTTTTTGGTGAATTTTGCAAATAAACTTTACTCACTTCACAGCCTCCTAAGTTAATACGCAAATAATAATATTCTTTTTTTGCTTTTTATGCTTTACTCAAAGCATCAATATTTATTTAGTGTTTTCCTTAGGAATATAATTTGTTAAAATACATTTTGTTGTTTCTTTCTTTCTTCTTTCTCTATCGTTTCTCATGCTTCTGTTTATACAACATATAGAGCTTAGTCGGAACGGAAACAAGAGGCAAAACCAATAAATCCTGTGAGTTTTTAAAACGATACTTTAATAATATAATATAATTTAGATTATAAAGTTGCCTTCACCCTATAGGTTTACTTTTTTTAAAGCTAAACAATTTCAAGTGGTTTAAATTACGCTTAAGGTTTTTTTTGTAAAAGGAAAGAAATACCTATTTTATCTTTTTTTGGCATTGGTTTGATCACTCAAAATAAAAAGGTCCGTTTTGCTAAAGTTACTCCTATTTTTTACGCCAATGAGCATGCACAAATCGGATAAAATACATACCAGCGAAATTATTTATACCTATACACTCTTTATACATTTTTTTGTTCTTCAATATTTTCAATTTGAAAATATTCGTCTGAAAATAAATATTCGTTTTATTCATTCGCTTTCAACCCTGACAAAAAACTGCACACGGTGATAGTGATGATGATGATCTCTTATAGACAGGTTGTATCAGAAAAAGTACCTACAGCAAAGTATCAAAACTTGATCGAGTAGGTTATTCTTGTTCACTTTAAATTTTAAAATACTTACAATTTTGTTGAATCGTGCATGATAACTTGATATGTATTGTAATGATATGATAACAAAGCGGTATTTTCGTTTTGGCGTAGAAATTCTCGATTGTGTCATGATTTTGATCGTTCTTATTACTACCCATAACCGCTTTAAAAACAATCTAAACAAGATGAGTAAAAATCCAATGAAAAATGTAAATGATTAAATACTTTTATTAATCAGGTTCAGTTTTGGTCTTCAGGTTTTTACTTCGTGAAATGGAGTGGGTGCCTCGTCAACAGAAGGTATAACAACGGCAACGTGCGCAAGCAATTCAAACATTTGATTTTGAAATTAGCACGTAATAATAATGATACAAGTCTTGCAAAACTTGTCCCTTTCCTTGTTTCATTTCTCTCTACTTTTACTTCATCCGACATCTTCATGAATGGTCGTAGTCGTGAGTGAATGATGTTGCCGAACATAGGATCGCAGAGCATACACGAAATGTCAAGATAAATTGACAGCTTGCAAACGACCTCACTGTAATGAACATCTTTTTCCTTTCCACAATTCATCTAACTCGTCAACATCATCCTCGCCACCAACATCGTTGCAATAATCATCATCATCAACAATAACTGCAGCAGCACAACAAAACACTCATCAGTCTTAATTTACGCAAAAAAAGTTTCATTTGTTTTTCTATCATCCGAATCCTTTACAATTTATCTTTTACAATGCTCCTCATCATCCCTCCTTTCTTTGCGTAGTTTACTCAAGCAGCTCTTTTTTTGCAAATCAATGCATGATCAATCTTGTCACGGTTGTTTAAAGGAAAGCAACGGCAATGAAAACTAGTTCAACTCAACATCAAATCGAATTCGAAGTTTCCAAGTGTTTTATTACATTTTGCATTACTTTTCCATTGAAACAAGTCAATCATAATTACCATCGTGATTAGCTTGACCATTTAGTTTACCTATCTAATATTTATTATAGTATTCCTAATCTAATTCATACAAAGATACATTAATAAGCATGTGTGCAAAAAGATTGAATCAGTAATCTGAAATCAGTTTCGCAAAATTTTCCCATTCGAAAAGCAGAAAAAGCAAAAAAAAAAGAAGAAAAAGACGTGGATTGATCAGTGAATGAGTAGCTGAGTGACTGACGAAGAAGTAAAAACATTTTACAGTACTCTTTTCTTTCTTTCTCTCTATCTCTCTCGCTCTTTCTTTCTACACTTGAGTTAATCGATCCGCCTCTACATTTTATTTTTCATCTCTTTTGCCAAAAATCTCACTCACTAACTCACTCACTTACTCAGTCAGTGAAGCGGTAATGGCCTGTTCGTGTCATGTAATGCCATGCCCTTCATAGGATTGAACACAAGTTATACATCACAATCACAACATTGTAATAATAAAAACTGTGTCTATGTCTGTCTCCCTCTCTTCTATCACCCCTTCTCCTCAACAAAATTTTGTTGAATTGGTAACTCAAAACGGATTGCCAATAAGGGACATACATAGTGCAATAAAATTAACGTCTCCGATTTGATTTTATCCGTCGCTGACTCTCTCTCTTTCTCTCGCCAAAAAACTGTGCTTTATCATTTATTTGCGGGAATACATTGAGAAGAGATGTCATCAAGACAGTATATTTTATTGCAAATGTACTTTTACAAGATATAACAGTCACCCTGGATTATACAAACACAAGAATTTTAGATTGCTCTTTTATTAACAACAAGAGTAGAGCCCCCTCATCCGCGAATATATTATTATGCAATTATTTTAGTTTTAGTAAGCTTTTACGAGCCTCTAAAAGTTTCTTCTTCTTCGGAATTGAGAAAAGCCATCATTTACCATTCATTTCAATTGACATCATGAAATCAAGTCAAGTACAACTGTAAAATGTTATTTCTCTCTCTCAAAGTAAGAAGAAGAAGAAAAAAACTATGAAACCGAATTTTCAATCACGTTTCCTTTCACCATCAACAAAAAGTTAGTTTACAGAAAAAACAGTGAAAACAAGTTGGAAAATGGAAATTGACTACATTTTTTTCATATGTTTTTGTTTTCCTATTGATATTACCGATTTCCACATTGCATTTTAAACACACAAATTTATATTTAGCATTAAGCAATCAAAACAACGTTTTTTTTCTTTTTAACACACCAAAAATCTATTTTTTACACTTCGTTTATTATATTTATTCAGAGCAATTTAGAAAAATGCATAAAGTAGTCAGAATAAGAATGTTTCCATTTGAAAATGTTTTGAAATACGACGTTATCCTTTTTGCCTTCCTCTTCCACTAGGAATTGGTTATTCGACCGTAAAAGAAAATACATTCTATCGATTTCGAAAAGATTCTTTTTTAAAAAAATGTGTGCTAAAATTTATTTCGTTCGTTTGATTTCCTTATGGCAAAGCTGCTGGAAGGAATGCAAAGGATTCTTCAATTTTATCACCACCGTCAAGACCAAGACCAAGAAGTTCTTTTTCTACTTTACGGATGAATGTATGTACTAGGGAAGAAACCTCAAATAGATGAAAACATTTTATGCTAAATGGAAACAAGGCTGATGTGGTAAAGTTGATGTTGATACTAATTTTCTCTTTTTCTCCCCTTCAATTTTTATGGTTATTATAGTGATCAAGAAGTAAAAACAACGACCTCATCAATATCAATTACATGTATTATGCACCTCCTCTCCCTCCCATCCGATCCCATCTCTTCTTCTTCTTCTTCTCGTCTCGAATGAAGTATGTATTAGTAACACAACTGCAGCAGCGGTTGCAGCACACTCCTTCTTATCTTCCGTTTTTATTTATGCAGAGATGCACGATAGTTAAAGGAAGATGTTAATGTTGTTACTTCTGTGATGACACAAACAGCCACTTCTTTGTTCTTTCTTGACAAGAAAAAATTAACGACAGTTTACTCCAGATGAAATATAACCATGTTTTGGCCACACGTCAATGAGACGGTGGTGACGGTGTGCGTGGCAACATATTATTATTTTAGAAATGGAAATGTTTTGAATTCAAACAAAAAATCTCAATTTCATGATGACAGTGACGATGATGATGATTATTATGACCAGAGAAAATTCAACGACGAAAAGAAAGAGATGATCGTCTTTCTATTTTGTGCGCAATTATAATTGCGAAAAGCAAGTAGGTAAGTTTTACAGACAGAGATTGATTTACTGAATTTCGTACATGTGCATCCTCTTAAAAGATTTTTGAAAAATGTTTTAATTATTTTTGATACATTTGCTCAAAGGTGCATTCATAGATCATCGCAGATATTTTATTTATTTGGAATTAGAATTAGAACATCTGTCCATGTGCATTACTACTATACTTATTAGTTCCTTTCTTCGTTGCAATTGAAAGAAAGAGTTCATTCTTTTCCGATGGATGTGCAAATCATGCTTGCAGCAAGAAATAATTAGCTATAGAGCACGGGACATGATCAAAAGAATTCCTCGTATGAAATAATTAGTTTATTTTATTGGTATTGGTAGGAGGAGGGCGGTGCGGTTGTGAAAAAAGGTGGCGATGGATCTCTTTTCCTTCTTCCTTTGCTTGTTGTTGATATGTGCAAAAAAAGCTAGTTTGGTACTAAACTGAGCGCAAGCAAATGACAAGGAACAAATGTTCCGACAATTTTTATTTTCAACGTTTTGTACTACCAAGACGATGAATAGCCGGAATGAAAGGAGGAAAAGAGGAGGATGAAGACGAATAAGAAAATGAAACAAACTAATACTCAGAAATAATGTTTTAATCTCATAATCATTCGCCACAATCAAAAATTTTCCTTGCTGACATTCCAAGCCGTTAAATGAAAGGCATGTCTCATGCAGGCAGATAGATATTTTTAAATTGAAAAATCGTAGTAATGATTTGTGAATAATATAACGAAACATGTTATTATTATTAAGTATTATGGAGGAATCATTTTTTTGCGAGATACCCTATACAAAGGTTTAAAAATTTGCACATATGGCATCATCATGGCTACCTGCATTTAAAAAGAATTTGGCCCAGGGAAAGCAAAACCAAAAACATTCATTTACAAATCAAAATTAGCTCATTTATAATTTCAGAAAGGAAAACTCTTCTATTCAGACTTTTTGGTAGTGGTGGTGGTGATAACCATTTTCTTCTCCTTATCAATTTATGAGCTCATTCGTGTAATTACTGAAAAGTAATTACAAAAATGCGGAAAATAATATGTCTGCTAAAGTCAAAAGATATTGATCTAAAAGTAAACTAATTGGGCTTTATTATTATTGCAAACCAATATTATTGTGCTGTGCTTATCTGCAAAAAATCTGACTGTTGCCAGACAGAGAATAGGTAACGTAGATCAATTTTTTGGTGTATCATCAGAGGAGCATTTTAATGAGATTGGAAGAAAGTAGTTACTTTACCACGTACAAGTACAAATAGTTCTTCGTCGAGTATAATAATATGAGGAAAGGAAAGCAAAAAAAGTAATGCTCCAAATCTATAAATACAAATCCATGTCGACATTAAATAGTAATTCAAGCAGATTTGGAACATCTGGATAGAATATATTTATAGGTTTGAATGATAATAGAGACGTTTTTGCCAGAGTGCTGTGTGCACTGTGATGACGATGACGATGATGAGTAGTGAGTGAGTAAAAGACTTTCTGTGAGGAGGACAAGCAGGAATATTCAAAAAAACTGTTTCTCTTCTTCTTTTAAGATTCGAGAGTTGAATAATAATTGTGCGTATGTTATGTTGTTTGGAATTGGAAATGTACCCACATAAGTCGTGCCGACGACATAATCATCGTATCACAATCAAAGAGCCAATATTCCATTTGACTGTGTCATCATCATCATCATCATCGTGATCAGACTTATGTATCTTCTGTATTTCTTCTTCTTCTTTCGAACATTTTTCTCATTACTCTATCGGTATGTAATAATAACGTTCAATCCTTTGAAAAAAGACGATAGACGAAGAAGACGACATGTAAAAAATAGGAGTTCGTCGTTCGTCTCATTTTCTTTCTTTTCTTTTTCTCTCTCTCTCTCTCTACTGTTTGACTCTTAATTGGCATACCAAACCCGCCTTCTCCCTATGAAAAAAGTTCTTTCTCAAGAAAAAAGATCATCATCAGAATGAGCAGATGATGATGATGATGTTGATTATTATTATTATTATGCAAGTTCCATGTTCATACACACAGATCACATAATAATACAAATCCCTTCCTCGGAAGCAAGAAGAACAGAAAGACAACGACAACTTTTACTTTACAACTGATTTCGATTTAAATTGAGTAACTTGTCTTCCTAGAAAGAGAAGAAGAAGGAAAAAAGAGGATAAGAAAAAATGTACAGTTGTACAATCATCATCATCATCATCATCATCCTATCATGAATTACTATCAGAAACAGATGAATTTGAATGAGTGAGTGACTGAAAAAGAATTTTTTTCCACAAGTGAATCGGCAAACGAATGAACGAAAGATCATCATCAGCAGCTATCCATATCAGCAGCAGCAGCAGCAGAGAAAAAGAGTTGAGTATATTCAAGAAACCGTGACAGTTTGTAATACTATTTAGTTTTTTCCGAATGATATCAGTTCATGCAATATGTTCCACATATATAAAACCAAGCATAAAGTATTTTTACAAGAGTGATATAATAATATTCTTTTCGGTTTCTCTTTCTCAAGTCAGTTCCAATCCTCTAAAAATTTCCTATAAATATCATCTATACATACACTCACTCTACTCTAACTACTACTCTTGTAAACTAACATACGTGTCAATCGACTGTAAATTTTGGCGACTGTCTCCACTAATTTGTTCCACACCAAAAATATCCGCCACCAATCATTGTATATTTTTTTTCTTCTTGGAACTACACCAGCTCATCAAATACCTACATTTCTTATTCCCTCTAGATCTCTCTCTCTCTCTTTCTGTTTGAGCCGCTGCTGCTGCTGCTCTTCTGATATTATACAAGACACCTCTTTTTTTAACTGTGACACCAACACTGCACACCAACAAACGTACGATAATATATCCCACTCTCGATAATTTCCAAACAAAATGGTAAATGTTCCATTAGGAGGAGGAAAAGCTTTTCATGAACGGGAAGAAGAAGGAGTGGAAGGGAGGAAAAAAGAAGCATCAAAACGGCGAAATTGGAATGGAGCAAGAATTCCATAATAATATACTGCATTGCATAATATAGTGGCGTTGTCTTCTTGAACGTCGCACGCAACTCAAGTGAGATCAAATAAGGACAAAATTGGAAAGGAGGATAAGGATAAAAGAAACAGAAAAAAGAAAGATGTAGTGATCCGATGATACTTCTAATCTTTAGGAGAAAAATAAATGTGTATCTGTTCGTATTCGTAATCTCCATCCAAGCGCGAAAAAAAGACGGGCAGAACTACAGAAAAACTATCGAATTGACTTAAAGGCTTATAAGAAAGTATAAAGAAGTGTCACTGGCTTTTAATATTATTGTATATTGATCGCGGATAAGTGATACGGGAACAGTCACACTAGAGAAAAAAATTCTTTTTCTCCGAGAATACAACTGTTGCTCCTTTTTACTTACTTCCCCTTCCGCTTTATCTCTCTCTCTCTCCCTTTATATATCATCGATAGAAAGCAAACTTTAGAAAAAAAGAGTTGCACAAGAAGAACAACGTCACATTGACAGAAAACAAATCTTCCAGAGAAAAAGATGCAAAAGTCAAACTATAAATACGGCTAATATGCGGTTATTCACTTGATCTATCCCTTTTGGTTTCAAAACTTCGTAAAAAATAATTTTTTCTGCTTCTGTAAAACGGGAATTTATATTCAATACCAACATGATAATATATTTCTAACAAGCTCATAATAAAAACCGTACATACTATTTATTCAGTTATAAGGAACACTTTAATCATTTCGAAAAGCCGCAAAAAAGCTGTCAGTATTCTGTATAAATTTAAATTATAAACTTTTTGGTTATCAAAACGTTACAATAAATGCAATCTGATTAGAGACTTTTGAGCTCTCTATCGCATCGATCCTTTTACTCTTCATTTTAATAACTCTTTTCTGTCGATTTTATTCTGTAAGAAGAATATAAAATGTTATAATTACCTACGTATAAATTGGAATTAGATTCACACAGTTTGACGTATAATGGATTTTCATGAACCGGCACAAATTGCCAATAGTGGAGCAGAAGGACACATCAATGCCATATGTTTGGGCTCTTTGTTAATTTTCATGAGAAGTAAATGCCAAAGCAATATTATATTTACCTACGTATGTACGTACATCCAAAAATGATACGAGACGCTGCGCTGCTGCAATGTGAGTATCATGATGGTTACTATTATAAAAACTACTAAGTTTTTTGTTCCTTCTTTTCTTTTACAATTTTTAATGGGGTTACCATTTCCTCTTCTTCTCAATATTCTCATGTAAATTATGTCAATTAGACACACAGCCACATCGTATCAGACGCATAATATTAAATAAATGATTACAAAAAACAGTACAGTTGCAGTGAAGAAGAAGAAGAAGGGTGAATTTTTTTGTCTGTCGACTTTTTTGGTGATCCTAAGTACCAAATCTAACTTTTAAAAAGCTGCAACAAAAACGCCACGCTTGAATGTGCATAGGTATGTAGGTATATTTGTATCGTTTAAGTCGACACAAGATCAAACGATAATAATAATCATATTTTAAAGCTATTTGATAGATAATATGCTTATCGTTATTAAAAATCGCAAAAATTCACTGAGACATACTTATCAGTACTTGTACGAAAAAAATTAAAAAGTATATTGCAACTTACTACTTCTTTGCTCATTGATATATTATCGTTAAAAATCAAACGGGAGTAACAATGACGGATTGGTACAAGATAATAGCTATATTTTTTTTAAATAACAATAATAATACACCTACTCCCATTACTCTCGATTTCTGTAGCATTTCGGCAGTTCAGCAGTACCCCTGAAGCAGCAGCAGAGGAAGAGAGCAACCAGGTAAGGTAGCCAAATGAAAAGAAAAAGACGATGATGTTGATTGTTATTATTTTATTCTGATAAGAAATAAATGTGATGTAATACAGATACTACTACTAGTCCGCAAGGAATGGAATGAGTGAAGCTGTGTCTGTCTCTCTCTCTCACCATTAAATATTATATACCACTCACCTAGGTAATACATTTACGATGCAATAATTCCTTTTTTTCTTTTTGGCAAGATAAAATATTATCTTGCCAGAAGAAAGGAAAGAAAGAATGAAACCAATAAATAGATTTTTTCGAGGAATGAACCGGATGGATTTATGAAGCTATTGAGAACAGCAGGAGGATTTCAAATGCATGACTTTGTTATTATTTATATTGTGTTGGTGGTGGAGCGATGGTGGTAGCGGAGTAGTTGATGTTAACGATAATGATGATTATGATAGGATGGAAACAGGCAGGCAGGAAAGAGGTGTACGAAAAGTTACCTCAGCTCAGCACACTGCAGTAGCCCAGCAAGAGAACAGCAGCAGAAGGCTTAGAAAAGAAGTTTGTTGAACAGTGAAAAGAGAGCGGTTCATCAATATAATTCTTATCATCACTCTAATAATATTTCTGTCTGTAATGAAAGCGGATATTGTAAAAAAAATAATCCATATTATACAATTTTCTTCATAAATATTTAGCATTTTGTTTAAAGATAAGTCCATCATAAGAGAGACGCTATTAATTTTAATATCAAATTATTACATTACATTTCAGAAAAATTTATCCCGGCGCAATCAAATAACAGATAAACTGCACATCACATTGCATATAGGTAAATAAATAAACATATTTTCCAATTCAATCATTTCTTTTTTTACATAATAATAATAATGCAATAATACCTTCCCCTTTGCTTACAATTAGCATGCCGTATCTTTCAAACTTCTTCACAGAAAGACGTTTTGACTTTGCTTAAGTAAGATCAACATCTGCTCGATATTCCATTTAAGAAAAATTTAAGAACTATAAAAGAGGCTTCAGCAGCAGCGTTGCACTGATGATGATGATGATGATGATAGGATGAATACGGACATGTCGATCATATTGTATAATAATAATTTCCCTTTCTCTCTCTCTCTCTCTGCCACATTCATTATTACCTTTCCATTAATAGAAGTCATAAATAAATTGACAGATGAACGATTACAGAACTTTTCATAAGAAGAAGAAAAAAAATTCATTCAGAGTAGACACCCTAATTGTAGACATATGACGTAAAACTACAAAATTTGACTGACATGTATTGACACCCAATGAATAATGGAATTCCGTCTACTCAACTTTTATATCTTTTGTGTTTTATACGGGAGATGCTGATAAATGCTTAAATATACAGTCGAGCCATTTCCACTACCACTGCAGCAAATCAAATTTATTCATAGAGAATAAGTTTGTTTGAAGAATTGATGAATAAGCAATGAATCATGAAAAAATATTATTTGTTGACTATAATAGTTTAGTAGCACAAACAACTTATTTACATTTTACATCACCGAAGTAATCGTAAAGTCAAGACGAATTCACTATTTACCAAAATTTTCTTTAAGATGTATCCCAACAAACAACGAAAGAGGAAAATAAAATATATTTAAGAGCAAAAAAATTTTTCCAAGACATGACGGCGGCTACTTTCTAGCTACTGTTTATTCATCAATTCATCACCATCGACGTTATCGTTAAGTTATTATAATCGACTCTTTCTATACCACGGTTTTTACGTATGTACTTGAAAATAAAAGAACTTTTGAAGAAAAAAGTGATGGGCTTTATGACAAAATGCTGGACAGAAATGTTTTTTATGATTTCCATATATTTGTATACCCAACTACTTTTATATTCCTCTTCGTTTAAGAAGGTTTTTCTTTTTTTCTTTTTAGTTTAAGAGGAGACAATCAGATATCATTCAAAACATTACTGTCCAATTAACGGTAACCCTTCGATGAGTAGTTTTGTAAATGGAGGTGAAGTGAAAACCGAGACAAGAGTCACTTGTGTGAACAAGTCAAGTAAAACGGCAGGACAGACTGACTATGAAGAATTGAAAATGGGTTGCACATGAGTAACAACAACAAAAAGCGTGACTCTTTTTGCTTTCCTTCTCTAAATAGCAAGCATGCGGGCTAAAGAAGAAGCAGTAACCTTTATAGTAGTATTATATTATTATCAGAATATAATTGATGAATGTTTAACTTTTAGAAAAGGAAAGGGTTTATGAAAGGAAGGGAGCTAGAACAAAATGGACTAGACATTTCTTCTTTCTTTCTTACTCTAACAACGCTGCTGCTGCCTTTCTACTACTTAGCAGACGATGTCGATGAAGTAGGTAAGCAAGATCAACCCAGGCAGAGAGAGGAAGTAAAATAAATACGGGTGAATTCTAAATTGTGATGATGGGACATCTGAAGCTGAAGAGAACAGCAGCAGTAGCAGAGTAGTGAAATTATTTGTAAGAAGAAGTTGATTTATATAATGAAAGGAAGAATGATTGCATAATAGTAAGTAAAAAAGCTTATGAAAAGAGCAGCGTCAACAATGAAGAAGAAGTCCATTCTCCCTCATCATCATTATCATCATCATCAACAGCCATTTATTCATCCACATTCAAATCCAAAATGTTGCTGCTGCTGCTTCTGCTGTTGTTACTGTATGCCTCTTCTACTCCTTTTCAAAAAAACGTCTTCTTCCTTTTCTCTTTCAATGAGCACATTTCAAGAGTGTTTAACGCCTGTCCGTTTTACTTTGTTCCGATGCTTGAACTTTTGCTGGACATTCTGTGACTGACTGTGAATCGATTAAACATATTAAATATCCTTTCCATCACCATCACCATCATCAGCATCCCAAAATCCCAAATAAAAGTTTTTTTTATATGCGTGGTGTTGAGAGGGAAAGAAGCTATTAAAAGCGTTTTTTTCTGTCTTCAATCATTAAAAAAATATATAATATACATAATACATAATACGTTGTGTGATAAAGAAGGTACCAAAAACCAATACGATTTTTACCACCACGAACCAGCATAATTTCATTTCATTTCTTCATCCGTCTTCTTTACTAATAGCAATAGCGATACCGCGTGACGAATGGATATATTATGAGTTATTGCGCCATTGTTTACCATCCTTTAACTTATTTTTATTATTATATTTTTTTCTTTATAAAGAACTTTAAATACCAAGAGGAGAGGGAGAAGGGTAGCCTTTCAAAAAAGCAGTCAAAAATACTTACACATAATATTTCGATACACATTTTTACCACTTATTCCCTCCTTCTTAAGCCGCCGCCTGCGCCTCCTCCTCTCCTACTACCTGTTACGTTATTCCTTTTAAAACAGACACATTATAAGTTAGACGTAGGTATTATAAAATGAGTTATAAACAATCTGAAAGGAAAACTTATCGATGGATAGGAGAGACGGAAAATATAAAGTAAAAGCGTATCTTTAGTAATAAGCGATGGGATACCCGCAATAATAAAGATTGTGGCAGGTAATGTAGGTGGTTGGTTATGCTTCTGTTTCTCCTAGTATTGCAAAATATTTTGCCGCTGCTGCTACTCCGCAATTTTTAAAATATACGCACAATATTACTATTATATATTACTGCGATGTTTAAGGAGGAACTCATGTAAGTAGTCTAGAAAGAAATACATCCACTATCCACCACAACATAAAAGCTGTTACCGGTCTTGAAGAAAATGTTTTGTGAACAGATAAAAATATTGTTTAAAACAGTCAGTCAACCCAGACCACTACTCGATAATACAAAATAATTCACATCTATTTATAGTTCAATTCTTTACATAAAATATTGTAAGACTGTTTAGTTAGTAGTAGTGCTTTAAAATAAATGTACTTTACATTTCTTCTTTGTTTCTTTTTTCATCGGTCTTTCTCTCTCTCCCTCTCGTCATTATTTTTAATCCAAGCATCAAGAACTGTGATCGACCAACCGAGGAAATTACGTGTTCCCGTGCCGTGTTCCTCACGTTGATGCTGATGTTGGTGGTGTGGTTCGTAAGATAAGTCTGAAAAAAACATGCACCCATGCACAGGTATACATTTATAGGTATCGCTGCTGCGCTGTGTGTGCACTCAAAACGTCAAACATTTACGTTAAAAAAACTTGGGCTCGACTCGACTGACTCCCTCTTCCTTTCTTTTTGAAGCTTGATGATGATGATGCTCTTAAACAGCATCCATCCATATCTTTTCCCTTTTTACCGGAGAAATAAAGTGTTCGCTCATTAATGGGAGACAGGATCATGTTACGGCTCTTTTTTATTCCTTTTCGATACGAAGACCAAAGAAAAAAATAAAATAAAGGATATTGCTGATTAATGCCTCCTTTTTATTTTATTTTATTTTGCTCAGAGTAAGTTAAGCAAAGTAAGGAGGGAATTGAAAGGGTGCAATGTTGCTGTGTTGTTCTTATTGCCGTTTTCCCTCAACTTATTTTTTAATGACGACAAGAAGCAAAAGCAATGACTGTGGAAGTGGCGACTCTTATAATAATGTTCAGGATGCATTGTTGTATTGTTACTTTTTGCAAAAAGAAGCAGCACTTATGTGATCATAAAACCCGAGACATGATTAAAGGGTTGCATTGCACTCAACTGTTTAGTCAAATAGTATGCTCTGGAGAATAAAATAAAATTCTAGAAAAAATTGAGACAAAAAACGATTTTGCTTCTACCAAAAGCACCATTATTATCGTTATTACCAAATCCTGCACATTACATTGCTGATATCATCACCATCACCAGCGTCATTAGAACTACTTCAGCAGCGTATTCAGTAGTCAGTCGGTCGGTATACACAATCATCGTAAAATGCACGTTTTATAAAAGGGAGGAAAATAGATAACTTGAACGCTTGGTAATCCTCCTCGGAGAAAATAAAGGGAAACGCGCTACTAACAAACGCAAACATCAACATGAAATTTTCTTGAAAGTTTGCCTATCTTCAATTGCATTGTTGTGAATTTAACTCATTTCATTTGTTCATCATCATCATCATTATGTGTTCACGTATGGGAATGCATGATTCCATGTAAGAATGGAAATCTCACACGAATCCCCAATTCAAACACAAAATAGCAACTGCACTAGTGCACGGACAGACATATAACAAGACAGTCAAACGAACAAGAAGTTTTATATCTTTTTTGACGTAATTTCCGTTTGGCATTAGAAGTCATAAATTTTTCAAGGGTGACTGATTTTCTCCAGCTATAGGCACACACATACACACACACATAAGCAACAGCGCTCATCTTCATCAGCATCATCATAATCATTTTAACCAATGTAAGTAAGTAGCATAATAACAATATTTGTAGCAGCTTTTCAGACGATGCATGCTTGATCCGCCACCGCCGCAATTCTCAAATATCATTTCTCCTTTCATTCATGCAGACGAAAACATTGCCCAGCATCCCTTTTAATATTAAAAAACAAATGGAAAGGAGAAAACCAATGAAACCGTTTTGGATGAATGATAGAGTATCATCGCGTTATTTTTGGTAATACATATTGGCATTTAATTATAAACCAATGTAAAGATTCTTTTTAGTATAACCGTGTCCTATGAAGGACTGTAGTTCGTTACATTTTTTTAAATCGTAACGTTCAACTTCCACCCCAAAATTGATTTTTAGGTATACAATATGCAAAATACGGTAACAATTTTGTAGCGCGGTTTAAAAATATAGTTCTTTGGTGCAGAACTGCACTACTCAAGAAAATTTCACAGGCATGATTTTTTGCACGCTTTTTGCAAATGCAGCTGCTGAAGCTGAACAATGATTTATTTAAAATGTAGCAAAAGCAACAGCTATTACGTACGTATACGTAGTTTTTAATGCATTCTGCAGCAAGAAACAGGAGAAGCAGGAAAGGAAAGATTCTGTCTGCACATTATTTTATCCCGCGATGAGGGAAAGAGAAGGGAAAGAGCAGTTACTATGTATGTTGTAGGATATAATCGAGGGACGCATAAAAAACTGCAAATTGCGAATTGCAATGCGTACGTACGTACGTACTACAGAAGCAGCAACAGCATCCAAGAATAATAACAACAACCACGCCAAGTTAACATTATTGCCATTGCCATGTAGCATTTTTTTTATTACTTTCAGCTTTGAAAACTTCGACTCCAACTGACCAAACCACATAAATACAAGAATATTATTACATGCACTCCATGTTAAGTGCTTGTAGATTGAACGATTTTATTTCAACTTCAACTCTTTTGGATTTTTTACAGGAAATGGCTAGATTATGCAGAACAATAAAGAAAATGCTCGTTCTTCTCTTTCGCCAGTAGTCATAAGTAGTCATGATGATGATGATGGGTGCAGGCATTAGTAGTGCAATAACAGAGGAAACAGGAGACTCATGGCATCATGAAGAAATAGTTTTTTTTTGCAATTCGCAGCAAAAATGCATTTTAAGAGGATTAATGTTAGTTGTTGCCACTTTTTCTTTTCTTATTATGTTCTGTTCGCATTTTGCAGCATACTACATACAAAAAAAACTACAAGTTCAAGTTTAGAAAAGTTGACTCTTTACTTCATGGTCAATTGCAACAATAGGAGAGAAAAGACAAGCTACATCCGGCAGCTTATGTATAAATAAATATATTTGTTTTTATGAAGAAGTAAAGTAAAAAAATTCTACTGGATTTATTATAATAGTTTTTCATTACACAAACCAACGACCATTTTAACTTGATTTTTTTATTATTCCCTTTATCGAATAATCAGAAAGGTCCAGTTTGCTTGTTTTCTATAACTTTGTTTTATGTACCGTTTTTGTTTTTATTTCAAGACAATGCACAACAACGACAACAACAAATGAGCTATTTTTCTACTTTTAGTTTCCTTGTTTCTACAAGCAAAACAAAAATAAAAACATATATAGTAAGTAGATAATAATGAGGAAATGAAGCAATGACATAATGACAACAAGACGGAGATTCTCCTGAACTTAGGCTTCCTCCCTTTACTCGCGCGGGTCGTCCGTCGTATAGACAGACCAAACCATTACCGGAGAATCAAGAAGAAGATTGAGATGGTAAAATTATTATTATTGATGATGGTAATTGAGGGTGTATCTTTCTTATCCAACCCTACATATTTACTGATTCTTGCTTTCGCGATGTACTTTATCGTCTTTCTTTTTCTGGCTTTGCTTATTTTAGGTATTATATTTTATTATTACTTTACTTATTTCATATTGTCATTACCACTGTCGCACTCATCTACTCCCCCTCTTTCTTTTACACAATATTTATTCTATTGCATTAAAAGCTGAACTTTGTGATCGAAGAAAAGAAAATATCATTTTCTCCATTTACTTTTTTTCTTCTTCATCTTCCGTACTTGTTTTCATCTTTGGGAGTAAAATCCTACGAAAATATAAATAATGCACGTAGTAGCCATAATGATAATAATGGTTAGTTAATTTTGCTTTGCTTTATTCTGCGTCTCTCCTTCTTTTTTCCATTGAGGACGGAGAAAAAATAATAAGCAATATAGTATCATTTAAGATTTGTTTGCTCTTTCTACTGAAAGAGTGACCGAGGAATGATTTCTTAAACCTCTGATCAGATTCTGTAACCGCCACAACCACCGCCAACGAGCATTACTCTAGAGAAAGAAAGAAAGAAGGAGAAAAAATAGCCAAAAGGCTCATACAATAATAAAACTGCCCAAAATAAATACGAACATTAAATAGGATTTAAAGAATCACGCAGAGTGAATGAGACACAAACTCAGAAAGAGAAGAAGACGAAAATCGGAAAAGAAAAAAAAAGATATTATATAAGAAATAAGAATCAGAGAAGTATCACCTCTCTCTCTCTCTACTTTTCTCTCATATAACAACCCCCGTTGTCGTTGTTGTTGTCCCCCGCACTAATAATACACCAAACAACGACATTACCAAATCAACCATCATCAACTATTGATGCTTCTTTGCGTCCAGAAAGGCACAACAACGACAACGACTTTTTATTTCTGTATGGAAATAATATTTCATATTAATCCTATCAGCATTACTGCAGAAAAAAACCATATAAAAAGGAAATAAGGAATTGAGTTAAGTAAGCAAGTACAGAAAAAAAGGAAGTAAAAAGGAACCCCTCCTTGTACTCAGACTCAGCAGCAGCAGTAACAATAATAAAGAGAAGTAGAAGACGACGACAACAACAACTGGAAAAATCAAACATCGCGTCGTTCTCTCATCTCATCTCCGCTCACACACAAAAAAAAGTCAAACGAGACCAAACAGACAAACCAAAGGATTTTTTCTTTTTCTTGTTGAATCATCTATAAATAATATGAACGCTTCAAAATAAACTTTACTTATGATTCTGATGATCATCATCAAATTACGAAGAAAGGACCTTGAGTTGAGAAATATTGTTTGGGTTTTTGACGATGATGATGATGATAATAATAATAAGATACGTTATTACGTGTTTGTCTGTGTCATACAAATCATAGATTAAAACATGGCAATAAAATTCTTCTCGAATTGCATGCGACATACATACATACATGCACGCACTGGATAGTATAATGGAAGAAACTTACATAATAGTAACAATAATAATGCTGATGTGAAATATCCTTCAAATAAAGTCCAAGAAAAATGTGACAGAAACATAAATGCTTACTTCGAAAACCGTCGTCGTTGTATCATCGACCAAAGTCAATGTCAACATAAATGGATTAGCCCACAAAAAGGTTTTCGTTTCCCAATACATTATACAAATTCTTTGCTGAAGAAGCTAGCTATCAGCACCAATCACCATCTCGTAGTAATAATGATTATTCTGATGAGACTTTGATAAAAAATATTATTGCAATGTAATAATAAAATGGGATCTATAATACGGACGACCTTCATCCACATAGCTGACCAGCAAATAATTCCTGAAAAATGAATGATCCAGCAGATGGGAATGAAACGCAAGAAGTAAGTGAGAGGCTAGCAGCGTTGAATTGAAATTTGAAGATATATCCAATAAAATACTCTTTTTCCAAACACATTTTTTTTCAGCTTTAAAAGCCTTAATAATAAAAAAATATAAACCTATTTGGTAATAGGTTTTTGGTCGCCCTTCGACTAGAAGTTATCTTCACTTTAGTGAATTAAGAAAAAAATTCCGGAGAACGATGACTTTCTTCCTATGTCTCATATTTAAACATTAAAACATTCTTAGCAGCACAGCGGACTCGCCTTCTTTCCCATCTTCCTAGCTCTCCGGCTTGCTCATTGTCTGGAGAAGAATCATTATTGATCTGGCCGGCAGAGCTTAATATAGCACAAATCATACTCATCATCATGGCCATCAGCATCCCAGAACATCATCAATACAGCTTAAAAAATATTACGTCAAAAGTCAAAGTCAACCCCAAAAGAAAAATATAAATGATATTGATCAGACTCAAAAAAAAGCAATGTTACTGTTGTTGTTGATGATTTCTCTCCGTTCGTTCTAGTATTACTACTACTAGATTTTGATTATCCGTTTCTCCATCCAGCGATTATATTCTGGAGAGAAATAAAGAACTTTTCTTTCAATATCTTCAATAAATTCTTACTATTCTCCATGCATTGCTCGTATTTTACATAATAAACAGAAAAGATTCTTTTTTCATTCCCTTTCGCTCAGATTAGAGGAAGAGAGAGAAAGAGAGAGTGAGCGCGTCGTCAAGAGACAGCCATAAATGATCCTGATTATTATTGCTATTGCTATTATCATTATTATTACTGCCAGAGATGGAATTGAAGAAGCCCCGTCATGATCTATGTTGTTTCTCTGTAATTTGGCTTTTGTCCACGCTCAATCATCATCATCACCATCATCACATAACAATTTAAATAATAATAATAATGTCTAATAAATATACCCACATGCAACTGCAGCAACTCTACAGAGACAACACTTTACATTACATAACATTTTTTTTTCTTTCTGGTTGGAAAATATATGCAAGTGAGTGATACCTAATCAATAATTGTATCACGCATCGAATTACATAAAAATTACGAATTACAACGACAAAGAGTCGAGTAGTAGTAGATTGGATAATATTATGGATGCCTGCAGTAAATCGCAACCATATTTATTATATCACTATTATTTATCCATAGAAGCAGCAATGCTGCAGTGTAAAATAAAAAAATTGTGTAGTGTGTCCATTATTTTTAACTGTGCCAGATATTTTTATGTGTGACCTTCATAGCTTAATACAACTTCTATAATAACTTGATATAATTTTTTTAAAGCCAAACCTCAAGAAATCAGAACATTTCATTGCATTCATTGCAAATTCAATCAAAACAAAAAATACTAGCTGACGAAGCAGCATCACCATCACCAGTATCAGCAGCAATAAGATCACCATCGCCAACCAACCACGAACGAAACTTTTTTTCATTTTTTTCGAATTAGTAGAAAAAAATGTGCTTCAAATTATTTCAGACGCGCCAAAGCAAAGTGAAGCCAAGCCAACCTTCCAAGAAACACATAAAAGATGTGAATCATAGGGGTTCAGAGTGATTTAGAAATTTTCGTAGTTAAAAATAAAAGTATTTAAGAAAAACACATCATCATCCTTTACAATATTATTTGCATTCGGTTACAACTTATTACTTATAGTTTAAATGCTACAAGCTTATGTGTTAGGGAGAGGAATAATCTTTTCAAATTTGACTTTTGCGCGCACTCAACTGTATAAATGCTACGAGGAAGAGAAGAGAAGTTAATGAAAAAATGTATAATAATAAAATTCAGAATCATAAGTCCGATCTTTCTTGTCCATCTAATATCTCCCTCTCTACCTTTTAAACTGCACCAGGAATAAAATTATGTGCGGGGTGGTGGTGGGTGGGTGGATGGATATTATGATGATGATCATGATCATGATGTGCTTAAATTAACTAACATTGTAGTCATTCTACCTTGAAAAACATCAGTGTTACCTACCTGCATCCTCGTGTTACCTACCGCTTTAAAACAAGCAACGATTTTTTCTGTTAAAAATATATTATTTTAGCCCGTGATATTATGTTTTTGCTGCTGGTGGTGGTGATGATGATGATGATGATAATTGTGATGTCGACGAATGATTGCTTCTTAACTATTTTTTATTCTTCTTTGTACTCTTCTTTTGCTTTTTACGTGGCTCATCACTTGTTCCACGAAAATGAAGTAGAGCTTGTAGAAAATGAGAATTAGTTTAGTTGCTCAGGATTTATTGTGGGAAAGTTTATATTTCACATTATATAAGCTGTCATTATTATCGTTCATTGTAATTCATCAAGGAAGTCCGACATTACAACTTTACAACAACAACGCAACGCCATGCCATCGACTGCGTTCATGTAAGTATTTGCAGCAACATATTACACTGCATAATATTTTACCTCTACTTTCCTTAAGACATCCCTCGCTTGCTTCTAATCATTTAGGCAAGAAGAAAACTCAAATCAAAATTCCGAAAAAAAATGTAATATTACGTAAGTAGTAGTATAGGAGCTTGTAATAAAACTCCCGTGTAAAAATATAAAAATAAATTAAAATTAAAGTTTGTACTACATCGCACCACACACAAACTCCCTCCAATGATAAGCTATAGAAGGCAATGTTCAACGTTAAATACAGCTTTGCAAGAAGATAAAAAAGGCGTTTTTCACTCTTCTTTCTCTGTAGATTTGATAATAATGACTAATAGTAATGAAACATTATTATTACTGTAATGATGATAGTTACGCGCAATGTATTTAATTTACTGTATTTATAGCCAAATATTTATTATAAACTCAGAGTTTAATAACAACAAACAACTGATGTGAGAAACCAATCTAGCGCAATGTTGCACATCTCCTCGTCTGTGAAAACAAATTTTTTAAACAACATCTTTTTTCTTTATTTCTTTCTCTCTCTTTTTATTTCTGTTACCATTTCTTGTGTTTACAATATTATGCTAATCGTATTATGATGATGTCACAAGTAATGGACTACCGTCCAGGTAGGTAGAATAAAAAGATAAATGGGGAACAGTTAAACAAATGATGATCATAATCATCAGCCGTCAATCCTTCCACTTTTTCTTCTTACAAGAGTCTCTCTTCAGTAATCAATTCCATACAGAACAGAATAGTTTTTTTTGCTTCGCTTCAAAAAAAGAAACAGAGCAAAGTGTAAGAATAATCATAATGCCAAGATTATTTTATAGTAAAAAGAAAAAAACTTTTTACCACGATCGGCTTACTACTTCTTACTACTTCTATGTATCTAAATTCAATTGGCTTAAGTGAGTGAAGTGAAGTATACCATGTCTACAGGAGTGAGAGAGAAATGTTCGTTGTTTTTTTCTCTATTTCTTTCTGGACCATTAATGCGTTTTTGATGAGGTATAAAGAGATGATTGACTGCGCTGTATTCAGGAGCAGCAGCAGAAAGAAAGAGGAGAAGAAAAAAATGAGAAATTATTGTAGAAATGTTAGCCCGTCAACAGACATATCAGCGTAGCAGACAGAGAAACAAAAATAAAAATGTATCAGAATCAAAGAAATAGTAAAACAACACACAAGATGAAAACGAAGACGACGACGACGATGCTACAATGATGATGATGAGAAGTGGAGTGGCTCTCACAGGTTTAGGTTTAGCTCCCATAATTTGGAACTTTTCGTCACGGATGTTCACTCGGAAGCTCACTGATTGCTCCTGCTCCCGAAACTTTTCTCTTTGATAAAGAAAAAAGAAGGGATTTTAAGGCCCACACTCACACGTGAAAAATCGCTCAATACCACTACTACTGCTGCTACATATTCACGGAATTATCATCATCATCAGCATCATCGTCATTATTACGATTGAACATTAAGCGGAAAAGGTGTAGAAGACACCTGAGCTGTGTTGGTGAGCGAGTGAGAGATTCTTTATTTCTTTCTTTCAAGTGATTACGAAATATGACGGGTTAAACATGAAAAACGTCTAATGTAATAACTCCTTATATTTTCAATAATGTTCGATATGATGTTTTGCTGTTGTTTATGTTGATGACGATGATTTTGATGCAGGATTCTGAACCAAAACACATTATTATTATTATTATTATCCATCTTTTTCTTCTTCGCTACAGTCATTAGCTTCTTCAAGTCACAGACTGTTCAATCTTTATATCCTGAGGAGGAGGTTAATCATCATTATCTGTTTTTTGTATTGATACACTAAATATTGTATACACAGTACACGCTGCGCTGTATTTTTTTCGTCTGTTGTGTCCCACAGCACATTCACATTGCATCCATCCCCCAAACCAACACAACGGAGGAAATAAATGTGGCTGGTGAGTTGTTCTGTTCTCTTGGGGTAATCAATGCGTAATCTAATTCCTTGTCAGAAGAAAATATAGAATTTTTGGTGGATCTACTGTAAAACGTTTCACTGTTGCTGCTGTTTAGAAAATAATTTCATTTATTTTCATCATCATGAGGAAGGATTTTTCACGGCATTTTTTTATTTCAGTAAGAAAATAATTTTTTTTAAAATAAAATTTAAAAAAAATACACACTCGATTTTATTTTTGTTTGCTTAGAAAAGTCATCTAAATTTGTGAGTCGGAGGAAGGAAGCAAGAAGAGGACAGAAACTCAACTTTGATCTTTCTCATTTGCATTCCGTTTTGCACATCAATTCACAGTCCATAAAGAAAATCCCAACTTTAATCAGTCACATCATCTTTGACATTTTAACCGATATTCGCGTAAGCCATCACACCACGAAAAAAAACCTTTTCCACCCAACAACATGATACTCGTCGTTGTTCGTTTCTGTTCCAAAAGGAGGAATGATGATGATGATGTAACGTTGATGATGATCTATGTCTGAATTTTGATATATCATCATCATAGATAGATGTAGACCTATAAAATGTTTCATTGGAACCGTTCCTCTTCCATGGCAGAAAACAACAACGGGAACAGAACAGATTGGTTTCTTTTTTTCAGAGATCATTCCTTCTTTCATTTCATACGAAGAAAAAAATGTATCGAAAGAGACACTTTTTAAAATATATACGTGCGCTGTCTTTTCCCTTTCAAGAATATTTAATGTTGAGGATCACGATAATGATATGATTACACAGAAAATTTTTATCTTCGGAGAGAGAGTGTGTGTGTGAGAGAGAGCTTTAAACATAAGAAAACTCCGACATGCATTTTTCTTCCTTAAGATTCTTTGATGGCTATGCTCCGTGACCAAGAGAGAGAGAGAGAGAGAGAGAGAGAGAGAGAGAGAGAGAGATGAGACACATCTCTTTCTCCTGATCTGACAAGAATCTTGGAAGCATTCATCCCGAAAACCATGAGGCATATAAATACGTATTAACCTTTCCGTTCCAAGAAAAAATAGACAAAGTTAATCAAACCAATCTTTTTTTCTTCTTCTTGGTTTTCCCTTCCATTAAACAAATCTTTGAAGTGCTTCTTTTTCTTCTTGTATTTATACTTCCTCAGAAAATCTAATAATAAAATTGTGTAAATGATAACAAACAGAAGAAAAAGAAAAAGTGGATGGAAGAAAGTCGGCCCATGAAACAGAAGTCAATTTTCGTTTTTTCAATTGCATTGACAAAATTGATATGGAAAACTGTTAGATCGTTGGAATTTATTGGGAAATAATTTAAAAGTTGAATTTTTTCTCGAACGTTTCCATTGCAAACATCTGTAATCTTCTGCCGCTGCTTGTGCTGAACTAGTTTACGTCCGGTAAATATTTTTTTTATTAAATTACGTATAGACCAATACGTGGAAGAACAAGAAGTGATTTTTTTTAAATGTTAAAAAACTAAAAGAAAATGTTGCGTATGAGGATAAGAAGATGTCTTACTCCGACAACCAATCGAAATGGAAAATAATTATTATGATTCTAATCAAACTGTATTAGTTGGCGGAGGAAAGAGTAGAGCAGATTGTGTTGCGGTGAATGAAGATTCTTCTTGAAAACAGATTTTTTGTCGCGCATCGGTGTGACGAATTTGTGTGAGTGTGTGTCATTTATAGTAGTTCGTCGGATCAATGCTACTCTTGCTCATCGTCATCATCGTCCTCGTCAATCTTGATCATGATGATTTCAACTGCTAAAAGGATAATGTTGTTAGTGAAAAAAAGTTGGTAAGAAAGAGAGAGAGAGAGAGAGAATAAGGAAAAAAGGACATGAAAAATGTTAAGCTATTGACAATATCTGGGATGACAAGAACCGATATAAATATATTCAAGAGAGGAAGAAAAAGCATAAAAAGACGACTGATGTCTCCAATATGCACGATTCTTCAAAGAGAGGGAGTATAGTGCACTGCACACGTAAACACAGCCGTTTGTTAAAATTTTATTTTATATCTATCGTATAAATAGATTGGGTCGAAATTTTTTTGGAGTAAAGAAAAAAATAGTAAATCCCACGAGTTTCATGTTTTGATACCATGAGTCTCTCATCCATTCCCTGTCACATATGCCTAAGCCATGTATTACATTATTTTAGTAGGAGATGCAGAAGAAGAAGTTAAAGAAAAAAAAGAAGAAGAGAAGCCGATAAAGACGACGAAATGCTAATACTTGATAGCTTCTATTAACAGTTCGTTCGCAAGAAATAAATAACGAGTGATACGACTTTAAAAAGTAACAAAAATGTGTGTAACTAATTTTCTTCCTCTTTTTTCACTATCTCAATTTCTTTCTCTCTCTCTCTCTCTCCTCTTCTCTAATTCTATGCCGTCTTCCTGTGATCTATGTTTTAAGTAAAAATCACGATGATCATATATTTATTCTATTTCTCTTCCTCTCTCTCTTTCTCGCTTTTACAACCAAGAACAAGCCATCATGTTTGATGTTTTACATACTCTACAGATAAGTATAGAAAAGCCGCCCGTCTCCTCCTCCTCCAGAATATATTTTTACTTTTTGGAGGAAAAGAAAAAGAGGAAGATCGGCTTTAATAAAAAAACTTGCACTTTCAATCACACTTTAAATAGCTAATGCTTCCCGTTACGGCCGTTTATGTCACATCTTGTCAATAGCACGTCGACTATCAACATCACAAACGTAGACATGCTATGACTTTTCCCATCTCTTACTAGAGAAACTATATTTTATGTCCTCTTTTCACCGGCATGCACTTACTGATACTTTATTGCTCTTTTTAAAGAAGGAGCCGTACACTGTAGTAGTAGAAGTAAATGCAGTAAAATATTTTTGCGACATTTTTTCTTTCAAAAAAGCAATCCCGAGAAGAAAGTTTTGATGTTCATGATGAAAAGATTTGGTCTGATGAGACACTCTGGCTGCAGCAGTACATAGATCCACATTTACACATTATATTATTATTATGAAAATACATACTTATCTACTTGTTTTTAACGGGTAGCGCAATACAATATTTACTGGTGGTGGAACGAGGACTGTAAAAGTAAAAAAGATAAGTGGCAGCAACAGAGAAACCACAGAAAAATATCGGAAAATTCTTGACACCGTTCCAATTTTTGTTTTTTTCTCTTTATTCCTTTTCTTTTTCCTGTGTGCCTGCACTCACTCAATCTATCTCAGGTTTTTTTCTTCAATTTGATGATGAGGTGCTTTGAAATCCAGCGTCTGTCAATGTTTGTCTTTATGTTGATATGCGTGTGTATCATGATCATTTTGATCATCATGAGTGATGATGATTATAACATTATTATTACTTAGGATTAGATTATGGGTGATATTTTCCTTGAGAAAATTGTCGCCTTCTTCTGTAAGAGTCTTTACTCTTCGTTTCAGTGTTAATTTTTATTACATTAATTCCATTGATATTTTTTTTCCAATTTTACTCATACAACAAGAATTGATGCCACTGGAGTCTCCAAATCTTTCATTTGAGTGTAAGTATGCAAAAATTGTTTAAAACGTTTGATAAACTTAATGTTACTTCTTAAAAATCTTTATACATTGTGCATTTTATGTACTAATAACTAAGTGCCGACGACTACGAGCAGACCATTTAACTTTAAATGTTTTTGTTTTTACCACCCAACTTGAATCCCATTCCATTTGCAATTTGATACTCTTTCAATAATAAGAAATGACCTGTACCAGGCCAGAAATAGCAAACTGCCTTACTGCCTGGCTACGAGCGCTTGCTAAAAGCGAGAACACAAATTACTGGAAACTCTGACAACTTCCCCATAGTAATCATTAATGCCGTCATCACTCACTCATGAATAGCATCAAAAAAACAAAACTCATGTGCGATAATTAAATTAGTGGAATCCCACAAAATTGTTCCCATACACAAAGACTCTAAATTGCCATAACACTACGTACTAGACGGAAAATAAGGGTAGGTATATATATGTATTGTATGTCTACAATTTTATCATGTATGTGACGGTTGATAAATAATAAAAACGCAAACGTTTTATAAGCTTCTTAATTATTATAATAATTTTTGTTAAAATCGTAGCTTAATTATAAACGTAAATGGTTTTGTGCTATTCATGAATTAGAAATTGGGAATTAAAAAGGAAGAGAACAAGGTGAGATGATATGTACGTCAAACCGTGTGTGTGAGATATTTTTAATGTTGAAATAATTTTAGCAAACAAAAATAATAAAACGGATATTATTGTCTGTACTTACACATATCGGGCTGTATTATTGCAACTAAAAAAAATGATTTGCTCATTAACATATTACAAATTTTGCTTTGTGTCATATTTGGCATGAATCAAATATTACTTCTATTTTGAGTAATTTTTCCCAGAGACAACATATCCTTTTTTTAAAAAAAGTAGCTCGCCCCTCCTCTTTACAAAAATTATTAAGTGTTG
This sequence comes from Lepidocyrtus cf. sotoi NNG-2020, assembly GCA_027744475.1. NCBI lineage: Eukaryota > Metazoa > Arthropoda > Collembola > Entomobryomorpha > Entomobryidae > Lepidocyrtus > Lepidocyrtus cf. sotoi NNG-2020. Next base: position 27,685 of record JAHZNJ010003333.1, on the reverse strand, counting down.
ACTCAAAGTTTCGAATTAAAAGACAATCAACCTCTGAAATTGATCTGAATTCGTTATGATTTTAAATAAGCGGTTTACAAGCTACTCAAGTAAAAATGACAACATAACGTTCGTCGAAATATTTTGTTCAAAATTTTAAAATGTTTGCAAAAAGTATTTAGTAACTAATTAATAGCATTTATGAAGTTTATTTAAAATAGGCGTTTAACAGCAGAAGAAACAGCACGTGTATTACAGTACAGGTTTTTCTGCACTGTTAAGGTATATGAGCTGGGACGTTTGCAGTTTGGCAAGCTGAAGAAGAAAAGTATAATTTTTCCTAATGTAAAAATTGCTCCCAGGATATGATAACAAAAATGATAAAATAATAATAATAATAAGCACACGAACGATTAAGAAACAAAAAAACTGCTTCTCGCAGACAGTGGAGGAGGAGGCGACCAGGAATAAACAATTCAGGTGAGCAAGTAAAGTGTGCGACGGGCTATTGATGTGATGTGAAAAGGGTGAGCATCATTTTATCATCATCAGCATCGTCAGAGTGCAAGTGTGTAGATTAGGAGGAGATGGACGGGGAAATTCAACAGGCGAGAGGAGCTGTTCTACCACCACGTACGGCATTCGTAGCCTGTTTAACCTCTATTTCCCATCATGATCATCATCATCATCAGCGTACACAAATATACAACAAATATCCGTCATAAATTACCTTTTTTAGATTGCATTGGACAACAACAATGTAGTCAAGTACCTAAACTTCACTATTATAATTACTTATTTAACTTTCATGTAAATTTTAATTTTATAATGCTTAACTTAAATATCTAAATATCCATATTTTTTAAGGTTGCAAAAAAAACTTTTATGATTATTATTGCATTCCTATTGCTCGCTCGCATTCCATTTCCAACAACAACTCTTCCTTCCCTGCTGACAACGGAGCATCCCCGTATAAAATTCATATTATGCTATGAGTGAATGTCTTATCTGCTCACACTTGAACTGCTCACTTGTTTGTTGCTCTCTCAAAATTATAAAAAACAATAGTAATTAATTTTATCATTTACCATGGTAATGCAATATTCAGTACATTACGACATAATATTTTCGTCAATCTTCCAATATACGTATGACGATACGCGTTTAGCTTCTTTTCTTAATCATCATCATCATCATCAGCCTCACATCCTCATCAACACACAGCGAGTATAAATTGAGCACACGCATAATATTGTTAAAAACTCGTTTCAAACGGATGGGAAAATGCTTGAAAATAAAAACTTGACTCAATATCTTTCCGTCACGATATGATGGATAAAGAATATTCGTAGGAAGGTTATTATCATTGTAACCTATTGTCATGAACTTTTATCGGTATTTCCGATGGATTTATTGGAAGCTAAAATTTTGTTTCAATATAATATAATAGTGTTATTATAATTACTATTATATGACATAACAAGAACCATCCATCCATGCATGAGCGCTTCCTTTCCACCCCACCAAAACAATGTCTCTAGAAATTCCATAATATTTCTCATCGATTCCATACTTACAATGAATAGATGCCTACATTTATAATAAGTTCCTTTTCAAGTCTGCTTTAATTTGTCGATGGAGGTGTGGTAAAATGGATACGACGAAGTATTACAATACATACAACCAAACAGGTGTCAGAATTAGAAACTTCGAACTCCAGAAAACAGAATAATATTTTGTTTAAATTATAACTTTAAATTTTAATTATTATTTTATATTTTTATTAAAGAATCCTCAACAATTATTTTTAAAAGAATATGAATCATCCGAATTTTTCCACTAGAAAAGGTCATTTCAGATTGAAATGCCAGTGCTCCGAAATTAAAAGTAAAGCTGGTTCTGCTTTTTTGCGTTTTACCTCGAATGCTTTTGTTTCTAAAACTTATGTTCTTTCTTTATTCTAACAGCTCAATTCAATTACATCTGGAACACTAAACAGAGCCAACTTCCTCTTGATGAGTAATTTTGTGTATAAAGTCAGCATCAGTCATGTGGCATTTTTTTTGTAGATGGTTAAAACCAAAAAAACAATCTCTTTGTATCGTATCGACTCTAAAACGGATACAAATAAATAAATGGATAAAAAATTTTCTTAGCTTTCCTCTTTTTCTTTCTCCTTTCTTTGTTGATGGGAAGAAAAACGTAGGTACATTATTGGCGTTCATTTTATAACGTATGAATACTTATTTTAAAGAATCTTTGATTGCAGTAATAATGCCAAGCAACATGCACATTTTTAATATAAAGATCCTTTAAAATATTTTTTTACTTCTTTTTTAGGCATTGCAAAATATTGTGTTGGATGAAATAGGAGTAATGTACCTGGTATTTTTATACAGATTAATAATAATCGCAATGATGATTATGGTAAGGATGATGATCATCGTCATCATCATCATCACGGCTCCATCAGTTAATCATTACGTGTCAGCTCAAAAATACATACTTTGATTATTATAGGTTTTTGAGTGAATAGCGTTACATTACAATGCATTATTGGTGTGTAATGCATGGAAGGCAAGGTTAATGATGAGTAATTGTAAGCTTACTTCACTGATGTGTGAGTAAAATAGGGTGAGAGAGATAAAGAAAGAAAGAAGGAAGGAAGAAGGAGCAAAAAAGTCTCCTTTATTTATCTTCGGGATTTCTATTTCTATGAATAAAATGATCAAAAAATATATAGTAAGAATAAAATTGTATAAATAAACCATGCAAAATCATGCTAGTTTGTTATTGGAAATGCATTATAATTCGTAAACAGCCGTAAGATTGCTAAACCGTACGGAACATCATCCCAGCGCAGAGTAATAGTAAAAAAATAAATGGATTTTTTCAAGAACACTCTTTCTTCATTACAATCAAAAGTTTGAGGAGGAAAAGAGAATTGAAGAGGAAGTGGATGATAGCTAATGGTTAGTTGAAATTATACGGAGTAGCAGCAGCAGCAGCAGCAGGTCATGCCAACAACAACTGCCATATGGAAAAATGCTAAATAAAAAAGGGGTACACTACACAGCTTCAAAACTTCGTTACTACTTTTGACTCCTGTTAATTCACATTGCTTCGTTCAACCTGCTTCAGACCAGGTAAAAAAAATTGGGAGCTGAAGTGAAGTGAGCGCATGCAACAGTCAATAATGTAGGAGCTTGGCTTGTAAGAAAAGAAAGAAAGGAAGACGGTGAGCGTATATTTTATGTACCTACATACGTGTGACCAATGAATCCACCACCACCACCACGATCACCGTACTTACTCACCTACTCACTTTTTTTTTGTTGTTGTTTCAAAGCCCGATCGTATTTTATATTTTAATATAAAATAAAAATAAAATCATAATAATAATAATGGCAGCAAAGAAAGGTAATCAGTCAAGCAAGGAAGTTGGATTTTTTATCCTTAGTGTATTTCTACGAGCTGATTGTGTGTTGGTGATGGTGGTGCGGTGGTGGTAGTAGGTGCTCAAGTACAAGTATAAATTTTGATACAATATTTTTTCTTTCATTATTATTTAATATTCATCCGTCAATCCAATTTAATTCTGCTGTTTTGCTGTTGCTACTGTTACCACCACTACCCATGGTTTTCCGAAGAAATGACCGTTGTCCCTCTAAAATACACATAATAATAATAATAATATTCAATTCTAAATAAAATCTAATCTTGACTTGATCTCCCTCGAGTTTTGCATAAAATTATGGGAAAATTTATGCGTTCGTTCAATCAAATAGTAAAGTGTAAGTCCATTCCATTATGATTGACTTCATTCTGTTGTTTTGCTACGTTGCGTTGTTGTTGCTGTTTCTACGCTAACACAATATAACAACAAAAATTGGGCTCGCTCTGCATTCATAGGAGAGAACTGAAATTTTATGTCAAAATATAATCTCAAAATTATAGTGACAATTTATGGCATAACCTAAAAATTCTCTCCATCATCGAACCGAACCTTTTTTTGTCTTTAAATATTTTACGTTTTGAAGAATGACTAATAAAAATCTATTACTACTACATGGGTGGAGGTTCACGTAGAAGTGGCGATGCAAAGCAACACGCTCAACTCTATTACTACGCTATTAATGTAACCTTGGCTTATCTGTCTCCGATTTTGAAGTTTTGCTTTGCTTATTATAAGTTTTGCTTTCTTGGCCATGTTTGGCCAACTGAACAAGCAATTTCGTAAAATATTTTTCGCTGAGAAAACGCATACCTGTTATAGCTCAATAAAATGCAATAATAATATTTATAATATGCTTGGAAAGGAAAAAAGTTTTTATGTGAACTAACTCAACTCGCTTTACCCTTTATATAAACACAATCTTGTGTGCTCTAAAGTATTTAATTGTAATACTGCAATACTACACATTTTGGCAATAATAGCAGCAACCCGACAACCTAGCCTTGTAGAAAAAACAGCAGCAGTTGCCTGTTTCTGCTGTCTAAAGTTCGAATTAAAACATACATTACCATTTATATTTCTATATAGTATTTTATATAGAGTCAGATTCTCTTCACCGAACAACAGGCACTTAATTGCACGATGAAGGAACAAAACGAACCAAGTAACAAGTACATAACTCGATCAACAAAAAATTTACTTTGCCATCAACTGACCGTGAATAATTACAACGGGCAGGTAAACGTTGGACGTGGACGCTCTCTCATGCTGGTAAAACCAAGAGCGGAGTCGAAAGAGAGAGGGAAAAGAGAGGGAGGAAGCGAATAATTGCGAGCAAAAAACACATACATATTATGTGCCTTGTCCATTCCTAATAATACGTAATACATTATTGAACATAATCCATTTTACAATTTACTTTACATAATTTACCATTTTGAAAGGAATTTTACAGGAGTTGGCAGTAGTAGTGGTGGAAGTATGTACACCTTAATTTTCATGCAAAAGCGATAACGATAAATTAATATAAATCCAGCAGTACACTGCATTGTAGGAATTATTTTGCTTTTATTTTTTGGAAAAAGAATGGCTAAGCAAACAAGCATTGTTCATCTGTATCCAACTTAACTAATCGTAAAACAAAGTTTAAATTATGATAATACTTTCCTGATCAAACCCTTTCCTCATTACAGAATCACTTCCATTATTAACACACCGGCTTGAAACTATTCATTTGCAGTTTGAAATCAAGCATAATATATCATCATATCATGGACGGAGTTAAAATTTCTGTTCTTATATGAAGGTTACAAGATTACATGGCTTAAACGTAAACCAAGGCATCTAAATAAATTTATCGCGGTCGTCGCCAATGCCGCGTACACAGTACGGTAACATGCAATTTTTTGTGTTTTATTATTACTTAAGCCATATATCTTAAATGGTACTGTTTCGAATTCTATTCTTCTCTCTGTAGTGTCCATTACCTCCCCATTTTACTTTTTGTGAGAGACGGAATAATAATCACTAATAATAATAATAAGTTTAGCAGCATTGCTGCTGCTGATGATTTTTATCATGAGGATGGCGTTTAAGAAATGGGAATAAAATTAACAAAAAAGTGTAACGTGCGCTTACTTAGTACTTACTCGAAGGAAACAGAAAGACGATGAACGAAAGAACGAACGGAAGTTGTTTGGCATGAAGTTCTGAACCAATGAATTATTGCATTTTATCATCATCAAAAAAAAGCAATAGCAACAAAACAACAGCAGCAAAAGAAAAAGAAGAAAGGATTTGATCATCATCATCATCACCAACATGAGTAACAATTTCATATCATGCTTTTATTGTTTGATTGTTACCTGCTCTTGGGCTTGAACACATAAATATTATGTTGATGAAAAAGATGATATAAAAAAGGAAGAAGTATATATCGATAATATAATACTTACTCAAGGAGGAAACTCCTCGCATCTGTTGCTATACCCCATAATACTTAATATCCTCAAAATACTGCAAAAATCAACTCAAATTTTCTTAATGTTTGTTGTATCCTTCTTTTTCTCCTTCTTTTTAAAATGTTTAGGCACATGATGATGAGTATGAGTTCAACTTCAACTTCTACTATTACTGAACAGAAATTTCTCTTACAAGAAGAAGAGAACAGTCAGAATAAAAAAATATTTTTGATATTATGGCATCATGGGTGACTGATGATGAGAAAGGAGCCTGGGAATTTTCTTTTTGTTTCAAGCAGTGTTTTACACTCCCAAAGTATTTGGCTTCTGCTGAAAACGTACATTTTTATTATTATTATTATTCTTATGTAGATATCAAATAGCCTGACGGAATTTTTGTTCTTTCTTACTTTTTTTCTTCTGTTTTTGTTCGTCGGTCTTGGTTGATAGATTATTTATGTGCTGCTACGAAGAAAAAGAACTATATCGTGTTGTTGTTTATGATTATGATTATTATTGGATCATGCATGCATCATGTTTTATGCGGTTTTTGCTACATTCGCTCTATAGAAGAAGAAATTTCGTTGTTATGTTGTTTAAAACAATGATTGCATATTCTCTTTTGTTTACGAGTTCAATTACAATGTCATCCTATCATTTTTTATGCAAGTAGGTACTATACAAAAAGAGTTTATTAATGCACGTTGATGATGTAAAAAAATCTTAAAATCCAAGTTTTGATTGTTATAATGCATTCAGAGGCAAGAAAATAACTGAAGCAAAACAAAGAGAAAATTTTCCAGGAAAAAATAAAGGTCATTATATCGTAACGGAATGGGATACGATCTGGCGTTGGACCTGAAGATCCATTGAGTGTACAAGGTGTGCTATCCGCTCCCATGCTCATATCAGCTAAACTAGACTCGTGAGGGGATGAGTCTGATGGTGGGACTGGTGGTGAGGAAGAAGACTCATTCCCTCCGAGGTGATGTGAAGGAGTGTGCGATGAGATTGGACCGTGAGGCTGTGAAGGTGGAGATGATGCGAGGAGTGACCTCTCCAAGGAGCGCCGCCACGTTGCAACGATCTCCTCCCCGAGAAGTGAACCAAAAGCTTCTACGGGAAGGGAAGTTGGACCAAGCAAGAACCTCGGTGGGATCCCTGTCATTGGTGAACCTATTCAATATAAAAAAATAAAAAATGACAGCATCACACACAAATACATCATTAATCATTTTTTTATCATCCTCCTTTTTCAGCTGCAATGCAACACTGCACTGCAGTAGTAGCAACAACAAGACAGCAAGAGAGAATGGGAAGGAGCGGGATACCGTCAAAAGAAAAGAGCTCCAGCTCCATCAGTCATGATATCATCATTATTAGCATGAACAGTAATTTTACAACGACGACGACCACCACCACCATGACAATGTACCAGCTATTATTAGATAATTGCTTGTCAAGATCAATAGCATGACATCCAAAGTCCTGGGGTTTCAGGTCACTTATTTCCCTACCATCAATCCTTCCACCACCACCATCACTCTTTTTTTAAATACAAATTGTGATCCATCTCATCCCTGATTTAGAGTCTTTGACAAGAAGCAGTGCTTTTTTTCTCTCTATCTCTTTTCTTGCCTGTCAGTCTGTCAATGAGTATTACTTATAATGAGCCCTCCTCCTCTTCTCCGACTCATTTCTTTCTGTTTCTCTCACTTGCCATGCCACCACGCCACTACGACACGTTGCGTTGTCTATTTCTTTCCCTCCATCTATATGTGCTTGCTTCTTATCACTATCAGCAGCAGTAGTGAAAAATGACAAAATCCAACTGAAGACAGAAAGCTACTTGACAGCCTCATTCAATGCTTCTGTACAGTACAAATTGAGTTTTAGATAGGAAAATAAAAATAAAAGCCAATCTCGTAAATAGCTACACAATACTCACTCACATCCCTTTTTATCAACAAATACTACTCACTGCACACATGATTGAATAAAAAGATTTACTATGCTGATTACAGAAAAGAAGGATGAATTTCAAGATTTCAAGAACAGTATTGCTTCTTTTCTTGTTGTTGTTGTTGTTGATGATGATGATGATAAGGTTGCGTAAGAGACTTTTCAGACGCATTCATGAGCCAACCTTAAGCTTACGCACGATGCCCTACTACAATAGTTTAAGTAAGTGTGTGTTAGCGTAAGCGTAAATTTATGCCGACCTTAACTCAAAAAACAATGCTTTTCCAATTCCAATTACATAGTGAGCCACATAAAAACTCCTAACTGGTTACTAGTTTTTTTTCACAACAACGGTTATATAATAATTACTTATAAAGTAGTAAAAGGAGTTCATAGTGGGGAAAAAGGAAATAAATACGTATGTATGCAATATTATTATGCATGTGAGAATCACTCCCAGATCGCTTGCATTGCATTATTGCGCCTTGCGTCTGTCTTCTAGTATTTCTTCGTAGAAAGAGAAAGAAACTTGCATTTTTTAAAGAGGAGAGGGAGTGAAGTGTGAACGCACCAAGCATAAAACACTGGATTAGTAGGAAAGTAAAAACCTGTAAGTCTGGTCATCTTCTTACGCTGCTGCTGATGATGATGATGTTAAGAGTTGAGAAGAAGAAGAGGAGGAGGAGGAGAAGGAGGAAAAAGGGTAAGCGCAAGGCTATGTGCATATAAAAGTTAACTGTCAGTTGCACAACTTGCACACATGTTGCCTTGTTTTTGTTGTTCAAAATAATATTACTTTTATGTTACTTCTACTAGAAGATATTTTAAAAATTCGTAACCATTTCACGAAAGAATGTGATGATGATACTACTTTCCTATTTCCCTTGTTTGTTTATTATAAATATTATTGTGGCTCTTTTCTGTAAACTTTTGTGAAATATGCTGATGCTGCTATGAATTTTTTAATTTTCAAACTCGTAGATAACTAGGAGAATCATGATGTTGGGAGATGGTCATTTGAGATTGCAAAAAATGGTATTCATAACATCAAACAGATAAACGGGAAAAATTGATGAGAGAGAACGGCTAACCCCACAGTGCTACTTTAAGTCATTTGCTTAGTCAAAAGAGAAAAAAGCGTCATCATGAATATTGATAATTGTAAATGTGCCCTATTACAAGTAAACAACTGTCATTATTGATTATATTCGATGTCTCTTGTGATCAAAGATGGTTGTTGTTTTCGTTGTTAAAAGTATTTATCTGTTGTTCTTTGTTCAGGTAGAGGAATGCAAGGATGTGTGATTTGCCGTGTCATAGATTTATTAATATCTTTTTTCGCCATAACACTCACTTGTTTGCTCGTCCCCGTAGAGAGAGAGAGAGAGAGAGAAAGAGAGAGAGAGAAAGAGTTGACGAGTAGTAGGACAAGATGAAGTTTGATACCTGCCCAAGCAACTTTCGTAATTCATTTGACAAAGTCAGTTTTGTAAATGTTTATTATGTATCATGTATGTGTGCAAGCAAGCGACTCTTATTGAGCGGAATAATAACAATTATTAATTCAACTGTAAATTGATCAATTAATCAACCATATTGTGGTTGATACCCAATAGAAATTACATATTATCTATGAAAGGGGTACTTCTCATCTCTACAAGTTACTAACTACTACTACATATCACTATTCATAATAGATTGGGTCATCATCATCACTGTTTTCAAAGGTGGAGTTCTTTTTTTCTATTTAGTAGCAAACAACGAAGTATGAATATATAATGTCACTGACGAAGAAGAAAAAGATAGTTACCTATAATTTAACTATGTCAACTGATTACCATGACAAATAAGGAATTTTTTGGAGAGGGTGAGAGATGTTAAAAAAGAGAAAAAATCATTTACATAGAATTATCCTTTTTCAAGATTATTATCTTCATTTATTAATATTAAATTATCGTTTTTTACATTCCTGCTTTTTCAACTTTTTTTCTTCAAGTCTTCGAACTAAACTGCATCAACCTGCCTTCCTGGCTCACAACTATTAAGCTGGTGCATGCATATATGTAATATTTTCTGATGACGGTAAGTATTATGATCACTGATGTCTGATAGTGCATGAAAATGAGTAAGCATAGATTTCAAATGATGATTTGAATAGCCGTTTTGTCATCAGCTAAACATTGTATAGTTCAACAACAAAGTACAAAAAGAGGAAAGGGGTAAATGGACGAGAAAAAGAAGCAGGAGCAGCAACCGCAGCAGCAGCAACAGGTACAAACATACCTCAGAGAGCCAAACCTGCATAGTAATATCATTTCTTCATTTTTTCATAGATTCGTTCAATCATCATCGTTTAGCATGAATGAATAATCGAACAAAAGCCTATTGATCACACCGAACAACCAACCAACTTGAGCCATTCTCTCTTCTAAACTATCATCGTCGTTCGTTATGTACATTCGATTCTTCTCGTCCAAAAAAATACAAGAAAGAAACACAGATTCGATCATCATTTCGATGGTGTTGTTGCTGATGATGAGGCTGTTGGCGGTGAGAAAAAAAGCAACAGCGCAGCGAACTTCACAGCAGCAGCAGCGTTCGTTTTTGTTTGTTGCTTTACATCTCTCTCCCTCTACATATATGTAAGCAAGCTCATCTATCCGGTTACCAATAATAATGGGCACACCAACAAAAGAAGAAAAAATCCACTCAATAGTCTTTCGATTTATTTTGCTCGAAGCAAAACATCATTCGCTCTCTCTCTCTCTCTCTCTCTTCAAATCCATTATTGCTTTTTTCTGATAATACATTACGAACGTTCTGCTGAGGATGAATGCGATTCGATTGAAGCGGCAGCGGTGGTGGTTGGTAATTTCATTTGGACAGCCCATTTCTTTTGCTGGTACTATATACGACCACTAAAAAAGAACGAACAACTACTACCAATACTAACATTATACAACAACTACAAAAAAACCGACACAGGTGCTTCTTTTGTTACTCATTCTTCTACTTACAAGATGATGACGATAATAATAATAATAATATAACGATACTACATCATCAACATTATCATCATCATCATAGACCAATATGAATCGGTCGCGGTCGGTCGGTGTGCATTGCACTCTCTCGACTTTTAACAATGAATCATGTAATAGGAATATTGAAAGACTTTTTTTCTCTAAATCTTTTCTCTTATCTTCTTACTAGACAGAAGCAGAGAGGAAGGATAAAGGTAAACATCTTATGTGAAAAAGGAGGACCGCCTTAGGAATTTCCATACTGTGCGTTTGCGTGCATAGAAGCTATATTATATGTTCCTGCTCAGTCTCTGTAGAATTTTTTTCTTTCTCTCGATAAAATATTATATTTATATGTAGATGATCTAAATAGGAGCGAAGAGTTAGTGAGAGATGAGACGTAGACTTTTTTTCTCAAGCCTAAAAAATTGTAATAGAATATTGTACACTTTTTTATCCATTTTCTTCATCTCGTTCCTAGTTCGTTCCGTTTATAGGGAAACGAAATGAAATAACATAACAACACGCAGTTTGATGCCGTAATAATAATAATAATAATAATATTATAATAAGAATAAGAATATTAGCAATGTACATTGTTGTTGTCTTGTATAAGTACAAGTTCAATCAAGAAATTTCAAGAGATGTTCAACCAAATAAGGAGCATATTATCATCATCCACATAGCGCAGCAGCAGCGTACGTAATCTTTCGTAAAGTTGTTGGTGATGAGGATGTTGCTGTTGAATGGATGAGCTTACGAGATGCTTCTGAGACTGTTGTTGATCATGATCATTGTCATCTCATAAGTACTTTTACAAGAAGGAGAAGTGTGTGTAGGTATGTGTGTGTGTGTGTGTGTGTGTAAGTTAATAAGATGCAGAAAGGGAGGGAGTGTAAGTTAGTAAAGAGAGTTGAAAAAGGAATTTGGAATAAAAATAAAATGATTTTGAAAGAAATGGAAAGAGGGAGATTGAGATGATGCGATTTTGTGGTTGATATTTTGCGGTCACTTCAAAAAAAGTTTGGAGTGATGTAGATGATGATAATATGATGAAAAGAAGAAGGCGACAATAATATAGATTGATGAGATGATGAACAAAAAAAGAAAGAAAAAAGTAAGATTGAAATGATAATGATCGTGATCTTTAATTTGTGTGATTGTGAGAATTGAACACAATTTTTCATGTATCCTGCTTTCCATAACAATTGATGCTTCTCGCTCCTCCGCTCCCTATTATGTTTAAGGAAGATTTGCAAAATGCAAACAAGAAAAATGCTTTTTCTATTTTGTAATATAGGTATTAATAGCTCCCTTCTTTCTTTGGAGGAAACAGGTCCTATCAGCAGCAACTTAGCCAGATGCATGATCAATTATCGGTAAGTTTAAGGCAAGTCCAAAGGCAGTGATCAAAAGGAATCGGAGTGGATTAGATTGGAGGACAAGAAAATGAGTAAAAAACGATGAAAAGAAAATACATCCAATAAATAAATTTTTGTTTAGTTTGTTTTTGAATGCCGCCGCAGTCATCTCCATCATTATCAACATCATCCTACCCCTTTTTACCCACCTTTACCTCTTCCTCATCTTCTTCTTTCTTCATCTTTTTCTTCTACAACTTTGTACTTGTTTAACAATTCCAATCATATTTATCTCCTTTCATCCAATATTGGTTTTTTTTGCTATTTTTTCATTTGAAAATGTTTTCGTGTTGGATTTGTACAAAAAGAGATGAAAAAGACTATAAACTTTTTTTCTATTGATTAGATTCCTTTTTTTGGCCACTCTCTCAGGAGGGAAAAATACGAAGTGATGTAGTGTGGGCTTGAAAACACTATTAACAATCGTCATCATCATTCATCCTCTTCTTCTTTTTCTTATTATCTCTCTCTCATTCGGAATATTTTATTGTAATATGGTCAGACAGGTGAGTGCACATATTCACTCTTTTCAATGAGAATGGAAATGAAGACGGTGTCTAACAAGAATAAATTTAACAAGATATGCATATTTTTTGTAGTTGTAGTGTTACTAAATTGTGCAGTGTTTTTGTGTGCCCTCTTTTACATTTTTAAGCTAGAAAAAATAGGCAGAGAGTTATTCCTTTTTGGCATCCAGCTACCATTCACTTGGCTATGTAGACATAAGAATAAAAGAGTGATATCGATGTTTAATGTGAGAGAATGCATACACCTTAACCACAAAGATCATGTAATGTATTGAATTAATCTTGATCATCATCATCATACTTCTGTAAATTTAAAGAGGAGCAGCAACAGAAAATGAAATGAAACGACGACGAAGGAGATGAGAAACACAGCGGAGATCTTTTTAACTGACAGACTATCTCTTCTCTCTCTCTCTTTCTCTCTCTTCTCTCCCTCTCTTCTTTCTTCCTATTGTTACGTGTTGTTGTTTGTTCCTTCAGAATAATTATAATCATAATTTATTGATAATGGGTGTAATAAATTATTAGAACTATATGAAAGCGTCTTGTTTCGTCTTTTCTTCGTCGTCGTCGTCATCATCTAGTGCTGCTGCTGCATATCGTCCTCGTAGCAAGCAGTCATCTTCTTCATCCTCATCCCATCATATTCATAATAATAATCGTGTATTTATTTTCCCTGTTTGTCTACAACATAAATTGTAGTCTTGTACTAAAATGTTTTAATATGGATGGATCATCATCGTCATCATCATAATATAAATAAGCATCAGCTTCACCATAATCATAAAAATGATCAGTTTTCTCCCTCACACACACATATCGTAGACAAATACCATATTATTGACTACAGGATAACGAATTGGATAATGCGATTTTTCATTGTTGCTGATGTGAAGATGATGTAAATGAAGAACAGTCATACATACTCACATGTAGTCGGCTATTTCAACGGCTTCGTCGACATTCGACATTGAATTTGCGGATATGTACAACTTTAATGTGGTTTTGAGTAGCTGTGTTTGTGCGTCACACACCCCAAAATGTCACTTAAATGATCTGTATAATGCCTGATAAACTACTGTTTTGTCTTGTAGGCTTTAATTTATTGGTTTCTAGCTCTTTATGATTTAAAAGACGTTTCTCCTTGCGCTGCTACGCTGTTGTATCTCTTTTTCTGAATTTTTGAAAGAAAAATGACCAACTCTCTACATTTTTGGGATGTGACTTTGATCATTTCTAAATCAATTTAGGACTTTACAAAGTTAAAGTTGCAAAATTGCGTTAGCATACTTTTTTCTTTTTCTTATCTATTGCATTGCTTTGGTATGAAAATGAAAAGAAAAGACGGAATGATGATAAATATGTGGTCTGTCTGGTTGTCGTTAATATTAATCGATTAAAAATATGATCATGCACAATAAGTATTTCCTTTTTTTCTCTCTGCCTTGCTTTTTCGCAGTTAGTTATGATTATTAAATATTATTATTATTGTTATATACCTGGTCTCTTGCTGTTGCCACAAGAAGTAGTGATGTTGTTGTCTTTCATGTCTTTGGCATCGACCCCATTGATAGATGAGGATGGTGAGTCCGTATTTGTGGTAACAGTGGAGGCGGCTGATTGTTTCAGGTTGCCCAATTCTCTTTTCATCTCTTCGTAATCTCGTTGTGCCTCCAGCCGTGCCTCCAACCTCGAAATAATGTCTTGCTTTTGATTTAGTTGCTCTTCGAGGAGTCGAATTTGCGTGGCACTGTTATCGCGAAACTGATTGAGGGAGCTTTGAAGTCTTTGGATGTCTTCTACCAAACTAGCAATCTGCAAGAAATAAAAAAAACTGTCATTCACAAATCATAAAAGAAAATTTATTTTTACAGAAAATCATCATCATCATCATCATCATCATCATCATCATCCATACTGGTATGAAACAGGATTGGCTCAAAAATATTTATTATTTTAATTATTGCTTAAAAATAATACTGATTAAATTACACTAATGGAATGGGTTGCTGCAGGAAGATCAAAAGCCTTTCCCAGTATACGTAAATATATAAATAAAATAGCGTTTAGCACACCGCTTGACACATAATATGCAAATTTATACGATAAAAAGGCAACAATATATGGACGACCATGACCCATCAACAAAATTTTATTAGAACTATCGCACGTTTTTATATTCTCCACCATGTAGGTATTCTTGCAAACTATATAATAGTAAAAATGTATTATTTTGCTTCATCTCATCATCATCATGAGATAAAATTTCAAATGATTTTCAAGACATTTGCTTATCTCTGCCTAAACTCTAGATCTGCATGGCGTAGATTTGTATTTTCTAAGTTTCCATTTGAGCGTTTGAGCACTCATTGACAATCGCCGTCATCATCATAATATCATCTCATCATCGTCAATAAAAAAAATAATACTACTACGAGACTAGCTTTTTGTATAATGATGAAAGCCTGCTTTTGCCCGTTCAGTTTCCATTCATATTAATAAGTATTTATCTGTACAAGATTTTTATTGCCCTCATCTTGTTTTTTCTTTAATTTATGCATCTTACAGTTTCGATTGACAAAGGTTGAATACCAATTAAGCTCCCTGTTGAACAGGAACGTAGTATACGTACGATAAGTGCTTTAACTAGGTGGTGGCCTAGCTAGCTACTGCAAAAAAAAGTATTTTTCCATTCTCTACTTTTTTGTTCCATTTTTCACTAAAAAACTAAAATGTTGAATTGATAATGCTAATAACGCTATTTACTAGTTCTTCAATTTAATATTATCTTATCACCGATAGTACTAATTTGTGCGAAGGAATTGGCAACAACGATAATTAAACTAAATTCCTTTAATTTGTCCAGACTGTGTGGGGAAGCTGATAATTCAATCTTCATTATCAGCACAAGGGTTTTCTTTATATGCATAGCTAATTTAGTAGTAGTTTCTAGAAATTCGACTTGATTTGCTTTGCTTTGCTTTGCCTTACTCAGCTATTTTATGCTCGAACAAAAATGCATTAACACCTCACATTAATGCCTGAATAAATTCATAAATTTCTCTCTCAAGAGGAATGGAAGTCACATAGTTTCGAGAGAGATAAAATGGAAGGAATAATGATATCAGGATGATGATTTTGATGATGATGACGATGATCAGCTCTAGGGACGGGCTTTTGCATTGAAGTGAGTTTCTTACACACCCGTTCGTATATGCATACTACAAAATTGTACCTCTCTTCTGTGGCTTCGACAAATAAAAAAAGTAAACTGTTAAAATTGTCAGAAGAACAAGATGAATATTATTGTTATTGCTTACACAATGCAATAGTAGTTATGTCCATTTTGTATTAACTGTTGCGACAAAGCTAGCCATGAAATTTATTTAGGCAGCGCAGGCAGTCATTTTTAATTCCATCTAGAGAGAAGGAGATATTAATATTGACTGTATTTATTACTACAAGAAAATATCGAATTTTTATTTTTCAGAAGAAAACACTCTACTTTCCCTATATAATTTAATGGTAATACTTTAAATATAAGTAAGTAAGTATTATAAAACTGCCTTTTTCACAAAAGAGGTTTTCCTTTTCTTCTTCTTCTGGTTCTCCTCTGGAAGGCACACATCTCACAGAGCGAAACTGACTGACTGATAAAAAATGGAATGGTGTAAAGAAATACTGAGGCGGACAACAGATGCATGGAAATGGCCAATTAAGACAGCAGGGGGTCCTGTAACCCCCTCACTTTTATATATTTTTTTCCATGAGGTCACCTCATAGGTCAGTCAAATCCACAATCCATCCACACGTTTTCCATTCCTCTTCTTTTTATACACATTCAACTGATTATTGTATTAAAAAACCAAAATGTGTCTATGCGTGTGTGAGAGAGCGAGAAAAGAAGTTAAAGAATAAAATACAGATAAAGGTTATGTGATGAGGACGAAATAAAAGCCCTGAATATTGTACATTTATCGAAAAATTGTAGAGTCTACCTCGTCGACAAAAATTTTGTGTTAAAGAATAAAAACAAGAAAAGAGCAACAATTTCACATAATATTAGTTTCAGGAGATGTAGCCATTTGCTATTGTGATTGCTAAAGCAATCCTTTTACTACAAGTCCACATTTCTAGCTAAATCTTTTTGTCCTCTTCTACTACAGAAAATTTTACGGAAATCGCATTTTTTCTCATTTGCTTAAACTTAAACTTATGTAACTGTGCGGTGGTGGAAGAAGTGAGAAATGCCGCTTTAATATAAAATTTCCTTTCCTTTCTTCTTGTAAAGAAGCATCACAGTAAACATAAAAGCGGCTTTGCAACAACACTTTTGTACTGCTATTGAGGATGTTGCAGTTGATGTTCTTCTTCTTGATGAGGATCATAATATGATGATGATGATCGGTGAGTGCTGTAAGCGATATCGTTGCGTTGTTGCTGTGTGATGCAAGTAAGTAAACCCATTCAGGAGAAAATGGACAACTTTTGAGACTTTTTTCTTCTTTCTTTTCATTTCTCTCTTTGAAGTTTTGGTTTTGGTTTGTAAAAGCAATAACAATAATAATAACAGCAACAACAACAACATGCCAGGAACAAGCTATTCCCTCCACATATACAAACCATCAATCCCAGCATGAAATTATTAAACTCTCTTTCTATTCATCCGATCTCCGATAGCTTTCTTCATTAGATATTAAATCAATGTCGAGTCTACCTAAGTCATCATAACTCAAGTCAATTCTAACTCTCCGAAACTAGCATAGCATAATAGCATAACATCATTGAATTTTTAAGTAAGAAGCACACAAACCAGCTCAAAAACATCATCCACCACCGCACCACCACAGGTCGCCATAGATTACGTAGAAGGTGGCGATGAATGTTTTTTTTTTAAGTTTGTAAGCTATAAATAAGTTTCAGTTCAAAAATAGTAGCCTTCTCTCGTCACTATAACAGCAGCAAGGCTTCTTAGCTTTCCTGTTTAATCACCAATTCGATAACGACAATGCCCACAAACTCTGTCGTGATCTCCACAATAAATTTCCCTTCTGTTTGCTTGAACCTTTTATTTTTCCCAAAAAAAGAATAAATGAGTTTATCGTTATTAATTACTACTAATCCATTATCAGAGTATTTTTGGTTCAATATTTACTAAGTTGGAGTTTGAGTTTGGAGATTCTTTAAATATATGCTCTTGTAAAAAACAGGTCATTATATAACAAACATATTTAATCTTTCAGACTTCACTTTTATTACGCTTCTAAACAAACATTTAACGTAACTTGAGATGAATTCCATTTATCCAGGCTTCAGTTTCTAATCAAATCGTCGCCGTGCTATGTATGGAAACCAGAAACAAATCTTCTTCAGACAAATACTTTCATGGACAGTACTAAAAATAATGATGGTGCTGCTGACGATGCGATGTTGACAAAAAGTTAGAAATAAATTGGTTCGTTCTTATTTTAGTCGTTACATATCGCCATTATAACATTTCATGTACAAATCTTGTTCTAATCATTACGAGAGTCCATATACGCCGATACAATACAAAAAAATTTTCTGCTAGCAGTAAAAGGAGACGGCTCACGATAGCACACTGTCATTATCATTTTAACTAGTTAAATGGGTATCAGATTGTATTGAAATAGAATCATATTTGATGCTTTATGTTATGTGAGCTCTACTTGTCGTCTC
This sequence comes from Lepidocyrtus cf. sotoi NNG-2020, assembly GCA_027744475.1. NCBI lineage: Eukaryota > Metazoa > Arthropoda > Collembola > Entomobryomorpha > Entomobryidae > Lepidocyrtus > Lepidocyrtus cf. sotoi NNG-2020. Next base: position 9,157 of record JAHZNJ010003333.1, on the reverse strand, counting down.
GCAGAGTCTGGAAAAACATTATTAGATTGCTTTTTAGGAGTAACATGATACATATATGATACTGCTGCTGCTGACCAACTGATAAAATCGGACCACGAAAGAATGATTCCCCTTTAAATTTATTTTTATTGTTTATTTTTTTCCAAGATAGATTTCCCATTTGGTCAGTGTGGGAAGGAATTTTTCTCGGCTTGTTGGTGAAGTGAGTTTATCATCATTGTCATCTCATTACTACTACTACCGACTTAGCTACCACCCTCATATCACCACCATAATAAAACTTTTATTATTGATGCTTTACTTTTTGAGGCAATGTCGACTCGACTAGCTAAAAATATATAAGGACAAGGTTTCTTTACAGCTTATAATAATGATACCTGCAAAATGTATTTATGCACAAAATAACAAATCAATGTTTAATAATAAAAATTGAAGCTTTAAAGATTAAATACCGTGGGACATCCCCTTCCCCATTATAGTGCCAATCTAAGTATAAACTTTCAATGTAATTATGAAATAATTATTTTTTTATAAAATTATTGTATATTGAGATTGAGATTGCCATAAAGTATTTTTGTTGAAGGGAAAGCGGCGATAAATCAGTGATGTAGTGTGCATGTAGTGAGGTTGTTGCTATTGCTGTATATGAACGTTTTAAAGCACAACAAACAATGTAAGAATAAATCATCACATGCCTGCCTTCTTGATTCATTTTTACCTAGTTTAGCACAAGCTATGATCAAGTTTGTCTAATCAAAAATATTAAACTTTGTAGTAACAGCAGCAGCAGCAGCCTCCATCATCCATGTAATAATTATAAAAGGAAGATAAATCATGAAGGGAAAAGGAAAATTGCTCTTTTGATAATAGCTTTCGTAGTACAATAAACCTACAATGAAAATGAAGCTTGTACTAATCTTAAAATTTGAAATTAAGCCGAAAGAAGACAATCTCCAGACTCCAGATGAGAAGAAGCACATTCATGTGTGGGTACTGCGTAGGTAATCTGATTTATTTGTTCCTCTGGGAATAAAGCGCAGAAGCTATCAAGTCACGTAAAGTAAAATTGTAAGTTGTGAGTTGGCGAAATTGTATTTTTCGATACAGCACAGATAATTGCAAAAATCGTTTTAAAAAATAAATTTATCTGCACAATTCCCATAAAGCATATTCAATTTTGTATAAAAAGAAACTGACCTCTTTGTCTTTGGCTGCAACAACTTCGAAGTCATTTTTGTGCTGGGATTGCGGGGAAATGAGGGAATCTTCACGCTCAGGTGGCGGTGGTGCCATTGCTGCTGTTGCTGCTGCTACCGGTGCTGCACCTGTGGAAGAACAGCCTCCAGTTCCAGTGCCACCGTGATTAGCTAATTGCTCCTTCAATGACGTAACCTCTTTTTCCGCCAGTGTTGCTCTCTGTGTGGCCAAAAATAAAAAAAGAAGATAAAATATAAGTAAATATTATTTAAGTGTTTACATTTTATGTCCGTTTACAGTAATAGATATTGCGTGCTTCTTTTGCAAAATGAAGGACCTTATAAATATATACCGTCTACATTCTACATCTACATGCATAGTAATTATTACATTTTTAGTTGATTAATTAAACAAGAGCCATAAGATTTTTTGCGACGAACAAAACGAGAGAGGATGATCAAATATTACATCTACCACACACAACATTCCTCTCTCTCTCTCTCACGTCCCTTTTCCTGGTCATAAAGTTGTCTGCTCAATTTGCACATGGTGTCATAGAGAAGTGCAGAAAATTAAGAAAATAATAAATTTATTTCCAACTCTCACTCATCATTTCTGATGCTATATAATAATAATGTCATGCCAAAAATGTAATATTCGCTTAATGACTTTCGTCAGTAGCAAAGAAGAAGTGCTTTCAGTTTGCAGTAGTAATAGTAGCGGTCAATATGGAATGGGAAATTATTTTATTTGTCCTTTATCAACAAACAAAGGCTAGTGAATGCAATGGAACTAAATGATGCATGTCTGCCTTTTGCCTTCTTGGAAGTTTCAATTAGGCGATGATCCTATTTTCTGCAATTTCATTTTATGTTTATTTTGTATTTAGCATGAATTATAATCCGGTGATAATGATGATGATGAAAGTGACCTAAAGTCGAAAAATTTGATAGGGGATGTATGTCTTCGAGATATGTGATGATAATGATGATGATGATGATGAAGGAGGAGATAATCATTGAAATTGTCCCACACTTTCCTACTCTCTCACTCACCCACCCATAAATTTAGGATGACAAATTATTGTTCCTGTTGTTGTTAGCCACTCCATTACACCACTCTACTGCCACACACACACTTACACATTGAAATAACCAACCTAAATAATAATAATAGTTCCTTTTTATAATTTTTTATATTTATTAATAAGTCTTTACAAAGAAGCAAAGCAGACACATAGGCATCGCAAAAGTATCGCTGCGCTGCTGCAGTGTCCTTCCAACCCATTATAAATCTTTGCAATAATATTATATTTGATAAGGTTGGTAGCGATTTTCTATTACAAGATGGTGGTAATATAATGATAATGATAAAGATGAAGAAAAGGAAGGATTGCTGCACAAGGCAGCAAAAATATTATTCTTTATTTGGCTCTTCATCCATCTCTCTCTCTCTGATCTAGCCTCATCTGGTTAGTTTATTCATTCAAGATAATGATGATAATAATAATGAGCGACGACGATCTCGTTTAGTTTCTGTAGTAGATTCTCATCTCCTTGTTTTTCTAGATAAAAATATATATGCATCAACAACATACATAAAAATAATAAACCTTTTTTAGTTTCTTATTTTATTGCCAATCTGCATAATTCTCCTTTTTACCTGGTCCTTCACAACACAGCCTGTAGTATAAAAATCTACTTTTAATGCTATTGCAAAGACATTTAATTTTTTTGTAGATGTGCAGCAGCAGATATGCATGTTAATATTATTATGTGGTGGAGAGATGCTTGACGACGATGACAAACATGAATCATTTAACACCTTTTCGCGTAAAAAATCATATAAATTTAACACGATGCTTTAGTAGAGAACGTAGCTAACTTTCGCGCAATAAACGGCCATTTAAAATTCTCAATGATGATGATGATGATGATGACGGGATTATTTCTGTTTACCAAATTTGTTTGGCAAAGGGTTAATTGCTTAATATTGGAAGCGATTGTTTTTGCTGTAAAACGCTACACTAATTTTTAACACTTTAATGGGGAAATTACAGACTGAACTCTTTCGAAGTATTCCTTCACAAGAGCAATTAAAGCAATTATTGCAGGTAAAAAGTTTTAGTTTTCACTTTGTTTGAAGTTTAAGTACTGCAGTTTTCTTTTGGTTGGATAGTTTGCATTTGCTTTGCTAAAGTAAAATTACTCTGACTTTTATTAAATTTTATGAGATTGTTAAAACGTTGCGTCGAAACAATTTTTAAGGAAGGAATAAAAAATAAAAAATACACAAACGTTACTTATTTTCTAAAATACATAGTAATGATTCAGAAGTAATTAAGATTAACATCACTTAGCACATTATGTCATTAAAACAGCACATAGTTAGAAAACTATCGCCCATTTATTCATGTAAAAGTGATGAGTCATTATTATTGCCTTCATCATCATCATAAGCAAACTTTGTATTCTAAAATTTAAAAAAAAATGTAAAGGATTTCTTTTAGCAAGAATTATCTAAAACCCGAGCAACCCACGCGTAAAAACTACAAATAGATGTTTTAAATAACAACAGAGCCAAATTTATCTCATCCATTCTTTTTTTGCAAATCAGGTTCATAAAAGAAAAAAAGTTTACCTATGCTTAAACTAAAAACATGCAAAAATTTTATATTCATTCCGTTTTGCTTTCTACTGAAACGATCATGATGGAGCGATTATTCATCAGCATCTTCATTGCAACAACTACAACTATCCGTGTGTCCGTGTGTGGGGTAAAGCTGGTGATGATGTTTTTTTTCTAGTTAACATTTTTCTTTTCCATATTCATGTTTTCCTTGCAAATTTCAATTTTTATTAAACCTCTTCGATAGAGTACAGAATACTATTTGGCATGAAACACTCGACTCATGACATATTTTGTAAATAGAATGGACTTAATAGCTAATAATAATATTCTCTAATTGACGAATAAGTGAATTATGATAGGTTGTAAAAATGTAAAAACTGTTTTCATCCCTTTTTCGCATCTTCTCACCTCACTCCGTCCTTACTAAATTTTTATTTCAAAATCAAAAGTTTGTTGTTTACCCGATGCAATTTTTCTATAAGATAAGGATTCCATTTTATATGTACAGTGTCAGTCATGCATGCTAGAATTATCTTTTCCTATCCCGTAAAAAAGAATTAATTTGGACAAGAAAGAAAGTTTCAGTTGAAAGAATAATCCATAGGTCACCAGCGAGCGACCAACACCACTCATTCACTCACTCATTGCTACCCTGATCATTGATCGTACCATTTATTTCTTCAAAACATGTTTCATATAAGAAAGAAACTTAATAGTAAAATAATAAAAATGCTTTACGTTCGCTGTATCACATACTTTATAGAAAAATAAAAAAAGATAAAATGGTGATTGGTGATCTTTCTCTGGCTGGGCACATTTAAGCTGAACTGACGGGCATTATTATTACTCGGTTTTATTTTCATTACAGCACGGATTCTACCTGTATCATGGTGGTAGAGGTGCTGGTAAGGCAATATAAAGGCCAATAATGGATTGAATAAAACAGGTAGATAGGAAAAGCAGAGCCCGTGGAATCATTATTAATGTGATCATTCTCCTTCTTCTTCTACTACTTCAATCGTTCGCTCGTCGCTCGTATCTAATATTTTTATTATGCATGACATAAGGTTTAATCTCTGCAAAGCATAATATGCATGGCACACGGCACACCTATCTCATTTTTCAGTAATCACGGAAAAAAAGTATAGAACGTCTGCTATTTAGAAGTTGTCAAGTCTTGGCAATAATTCAACCTTCATCGAGTCCTGCTTGATATGGAAGTAAGAGTGATTTGCGTGGTGGCATCATCAATCCTTTTATTGTTTAGTGATGGTGGATAAGATATTTTATATTATGTACGTTTAAGAATTCATAATAGATATATTTTTGTTTCTCTTTTTATATAGCATTTTGTATAGTAAATATATTACTATGATGGACAGAGAAAAACACAAGAACATGAAGTCAGCAATGAAGTAAAATACTTTTGGATAAAAAGAGCCTTAGGATAACTTTTCTTTTTCTTTCTTTTTTTTTAAAAGGAGATTGCATAAAATCTGAACGGTGATTGTGCACACACTGTAATTATTTTCGTATGTGTATGTAGATATGTGAGCATCGGAAAAGGTCAATTTTTTACAGCATGAAGAAGAAGAATGGGTATTTATATTTTGATTCTCTTCTTCTACAATTTATTGATTTTTCACGGAATGGAAGAAGTGCTTATTGGGACTAATGAAAAAGTAAAATAATAATAATAATAATGAAGGTAGAGAAAAACATTTAAGCACATTTAAGCTTATTTGCATATTGCATCATTCACTAACTTACTATATAGAGGAGGGGGAAATCAATCAACCAAACATTCATTTTGATTTTTTAAGGACAAGAAGAAAAAGTGTAGTTGGGTTGCATGAAGATGATGATGAGCAGAATATTTTGACGATCGTCATATACAAAGATGTAAAGACGACGACGCAGATTTCTTTTTATTTTGTTTACAATTCCCACCATTCTTCATGAGAGCTTGCAGCAAGTATCCAACTTGCTTACTATAAAGCTTGCTAAAGAAACTGCCCATTACTTCCATCAACGTCTTAACCCATTCATTAAATTCCGAAGGTAAAAACCAATAATTATAAATTGGTAAAGTTCTAAACTTTTAGTGAGAATTGGAAGAGTCAATAACATTAAAGGATTTGTACATACAATAGAATGTTTCTTAATATGTCGCAGGATTTTTTAATGCTCCCATCCTAAATTTGGTTTGGCTTTCTTTCATCATTCTTTTCACAACATCGAATCATAATAATAAATAATAATATTCGCAATAACTTTTACATTCTCTAATTAAACGAATGAGTGAATGAAAATATCTTGTGCTGTGCTGAATAATTTTGCAAAACAAGTTTAAAGAACAAATTTTGCATTTTTAACTGACTGTTTTAAAACCTAAAACGAGCTATTGCACTTCATTGAAAATGTTTGCTAATAAAAAGAAACAAGCGGGTCCGACTTTTTTTTATGTATCTATGAATGTTCGCAAGCTTGTATTTTTTCCTCTATCGCATTGTAGCAGCACCGCCTGGAACAACCACATCGAATAAAATAAAATTCACAATGATATTTTGATTTTCTGAAAACGGCGTGTATATTATCCATGAAGCCATCCATTAAGAGTAACATAAAATGATTCCGAAGCAATTCATTCCTCCTTCTTCTTTTACCTTTTACGAGTAAATAGCCATAAGATTATTCGGTGTGTGGTTAAAGTGCTACGGTACCAGCACCACCATCATCATCATCCCCAAAAACAGAATTTTTATGACTCAAAGAATAAAAATTTATGGGTTTTCAATAGCTAATATTACGTAAGTATTCCTTTCCTTCCATCAATCTCTCTGGGAGTGAGCGAGTGAGTATGAAGTCAGAAAGATACGTATGTGTTTTTTATAAAGTATCCCTTGGGTGAACGGATAATAATAATCCAAATCGTAATAATAATAATAATACTAACAATAATCGTACGGAGGAGCAAGCAGTCAGTCAACGAACATCATCCCATCCATCCATCCATCCCTTATTCATTTTCTTCTTCTTCTTTACAATTTTGTATGTTCAGCCATCCATCCATTTATCTGTTCCACCTTATTTTTATGCAATTTAGTGTCCATCCGCTGCTGATGATGTTTTTTTAACTCTTCTTGTGAAAGAAAACCCCTCCACAGAAAAAAGTTCTTACATCGAGTAATAATCTAATCGTTCGAACCGCACAACCACCACCACATGAGCATTTCTTTTTCTACCAAAATATGATTTTGATGATGATGATGACGATGATGCTGCGTAAGCAGTTAACCTTTTCAGGAAAGGAAAGAGGAAAAGGTGTGAGGTTTTCTATTCAATGTAAATGGTGTGTGTAGTAGTAAACAGTATTATGGGGAGAAGAAGGATATTAAAAAGGCATATAGAGGAGCAAATAAGTAAGACGGGGAGAGACGAGAAAAAGAAGGAGAAGAAGAAGAATCGGCTTTTTATGGGCTCTAAAAAGGCAGGGAAAAGGCAGCAAATCCGCTTTTAATAGTTTTTCCATAGTAATAATAATTTCGTTATATTTGTATCTGACTGACTGACGGTGATATTGATGATAATCATGATCACCATCATGATCCTGATATTACATACATTATCTAACTCCTTTTATACACACACAACGTCAACCTTCACCTTTCATTTTGAGAAATATGCACATATCACCACCACCAACACCGCAACGACGGTACAGTCAAGTGGAATCTGCCAACTTAACCGATGGATGATCATTATCATCATCATCATCTCTTAAATTCAATTCACTACCTCATATAATAATGCAGGTTTTTTTCTCTCTCTCTGATCGGCTCTTCTATCAAATATTCAAACATGCATATTATTACGTGTAAATTCTTTTCTGCAAGTGCACCATAATTTTTATTCACTTGCTCAACCTGATTCCTTCCCATTATCGTCATCCACATCAGCCATAATTTACTGCTTTAGTAGAAACTGGGAGAGAGAGAGAAAAAAGGAAAAAACCACAAAGGAATGAGTTGGCTCTCTATCTCTCCGTTTTTTTTAAGTTTATGCTTTTGCTTTTGTTGTCGTTGGCTACGACTATGATGATGATGATGATTCTAAACCACGATTTTATAGAATGAGAGGGAATCAATAGATTATCGGAGAAAATGGTCGATGATAGCTGATATGGCATTAACTATAGGCTGCCGTTTATGATGATGGTGGTGGTGGTTTAGAGTGTCGGCGATTATTGTGATTACTCCATTGCTAAACTGTCGACGGAACAGTTGGATCTCTTTTTCCATATCACATTTTGTCTATCTCTATAATAATCTGACGGTGGTGGTGCTTTTGCGGCTGTCAAGACCTGATCACTAATACCTCAAAAAACTTTTTATGATGGTTTTGTTTAGTCATCATTCTATAACAATATACCATTATGAATGACTACGATATATCAGTGCACTGCTGCAGTACAGCAGCTTGTCTGCCTGCTTGCCTTCCTGCATCTACTTACTTTCTCCTCTTTAATATTATTATTTATTATTTATATTACCTTCCACTACCAACCAACGTTAACTGACTGACAATAGTAGTAATACTTATTACAGGTTTCCTTCAACTGATCATGATGATGATGATGATCTTTCGATACTCCTGGCGGTGGTGGTTTTTTTCACGATGATAAATAGTTTATTTATTGAGGGGTCATCAGAGATTTTCGATTACGTCAAACAGTCTCGCATTCACAATCAATTTAGCTATAGAGAGAGAGAAAAAAAAGAATGGATCGGAAAGTGAAGCAAAATGATTTTATTACTCAATCTTCTCTCTCTCCTTCTCAGTCTCATCGCCAGCCAGTCATCCCTCTACGAAATGATTGACGCTAAACCTAACACGTACATTCTAAAAATTGTTTCGAAGTATTGTAAAAAAAGACAGGTGAGGCTTATTGATGGGGGGAGAGAAGCGAACAGACTTTTAGCAGCTTCAATGAGAGATTCATCATTATCATCATCAGAATACAATTCTGTTATCTTGCACTTATTATTATGCTGCTGCGCTGCTACTTCACCAGAAGAGTTTCGAAAGAGTGTTTACTCCAATACATCCTTCTCTCTCTCTCTCTCTGACTCTTTGATCTATGCCGTGTATTTATTAGGATGGAAATGATTTGATTTTTTCGCTCTGACTAAATCCCTATATATATTTTCTCTTTTTGGCGATTTTGGTCACTTATTACTAGATCGGAGATCTAGTTATGCGATTAGTCTGTTTGTCCGTCCGTCCGTCCGTCCGTCCGTCGGTGCGATAACTGTCGAACGCGTTGACC
>JAHZNJ010003332.1:0-11257 GCA_027744475.1 Lepidocyrtus cf. sotoi NNG-2020 | reverse complement strand
AAGAAGGAAGTTCATTTTAATAAATAAATCAGCAATTGTAGCGAATAGCAGTATAACAGTGAAAGTGAAAGGGATGAAGAAGGAAAACCAAACATTTCTCATGATGATGATGATCAACATAATTAGTTTCCGTTAAGCTTGTATTGCTATTGCATTGTTATTTTTTGAGGAGCTTTGTCGTATTTATGTCAGATTTACAAAACGGAAATAATTAATTCCCTTCCCTTTTCCTAGATTATGACAGATGCCAGATTATATCGATATCGATAAAATCAATAATGAACTAAAATAACCATTTCAGTTTCGTAATGAAACGATAACATTATTACATGAACTATTGCGCTTTTGGTAACCAAACCCATTTCTGTTGTAGATGATGAGCTTGAAAGAGGAGACCGTGATGGTGTTGACGATGAAGACGAAGATGATGATGATGAGGCTGCTCATGAGTTCGATGAAGAGAATGCACCAGCCCACACCTCCGCGACCACAGGTGCTAGACCAAGGAGGATGTCCGAAGTGAGATCAAGCGTTAAAGTTAAACCGCTGCCGAAAGCCAGTAGCTTTTTTATATTTTCCCATAAAAATAGGTTTGTGTGAATATCTCATCCAACCGTTATCAAATCAAATAAGAACTCCCCATTTTTCTTGAATTAATTTTCCCCCATACTATTTTAGGTTTCGAGTCTTCTGCTATTGGTTTGTAAATCATAATATGTTTGGGAATGTCATTCTCGTGTGCATTCTCATATCATCCGCCATGTTGGCTTGTGAGGATCCTCTGAATGATAAGTCGGAGAGGAATATGGTAAAAAAACATTACATCGTGGTTTGTCTAATCACTTCCAGAGGACAGTTAATGAATACATATTATCATACTTTGCAGCTATGTTCTAAATTGAATATCAAAAAACGTTTTATTACTTTTTCCATTTATTTTCAGATATTAAATCAGTTTGACTACTTTTTCACAACTGTCTTCACAATAGAGATATGTCTGAAAATGATTTCCTTCGGGTTTGTCCTCCATGAAGGTGCATTCTGTAGATCGGCCTTCAATCTCCTGGACCTTCTCGTTGTTTGCGTATCACTAGTTTCCTTCGGATGGAGGTAAGCACAAAACCAGTTTTATACTTTCTATACACCTATAAAACTATTCTTTTTTGTCCAACCGTCTTTTACGAAAGAGGAAATCATAATCTTTTTAAATGTGAAAAACTGTTTCCAGTAATACTATCGCGCTATATCTCTTTCACTATTGAATTTTAAAGAATAAGAATGAAATGTTAGTACTAATAATAGCACGACGTAATTAGTACGCGTATTTTATACTTTAATTTTACGACGCAGTTGTTATGATAATCTTATGATGAAGCTTTTATGATAACTTAAAAAACTTACTACAGCGCGCGAAGTAAACTAAACAAACTCATCAACTTTAACTTTTGCTTTATATAATTACTTTCGTTCTAATTTAACTTACTATGAGATTCTTACATAAATTAACCGAAAAAACTGTTGTGCTTTTTTAAAACGTTAAAACGTAACATATACTATTATGCTTTCAGTACCATTTACTTTACTTCTATCTATATCTCATCTACGCAGCTTCTCAATCTAGAAATCTATTAAATTACTAAAAAACGATTCATTATTACTCGTTTACTTAAGCAAAGTTATGGATGGCAAAGCAAAATGCAAATTATGCAATTTTTAATTAACTTTAACAGTGAATGAATATAAAACCGTTGAGAATACGATGAGCATTTACTTATTAAGCATCTTTTTCTAAAGCTTTTTTATACTTAATTTAAATTCAATTAAGATTTCAAAACAGGATATCGCATACCAACCGCAACCAACACAGTTATTATGTTTTACGTACTACTTCACACGAAAAATTAATTCTATTATTTATGTATAATTATTTCACACGATCATGCAATTTTTTTCTCGTCGTCGTCATCACCATATTGGAAATGATTTTTGTTTATTACGGGACGTTTTTTCAGAAGTTTCATTAAACTTCTGTGTGAGACGCTTCTAGGCGGAGTTTTTAATAAGGATTCCAACTTTTGCTTTACCACTTTCTCCAGAAATCAAACCCATGATTTGTAAGACTTCTATATACAAAATCAATCAATTATAATTTTTAAAAAAAATGATATTTCATAACCTTCTTCTTCTTCTTCTTCTTTGTAAACTATCAGAAAAATTTACTTAAATTAGTACAACCTTTATTATTACTACTACTATGTAATGATGTGCACTTAAAAATAGCAGCAAGCAAAGCAGAAACAAAAACAAAAGCAAACTTTTTCTACTTCTCCTTCATTTTTTATACTATTCTGTTGTGTCTTTCTTTTTTTATTATCATAAAAGTATGAACATGCAACACCTCCAATCACCACCACCAATGTCAATGAAACACAATATAAAAACATAAAATAATGAAAGTCACAAAAGAGACCTTTTTTCTTCATTTCTCTGTCCTTTTTCTTTGTACATTTGCAAACATAATAAATATTATTATTTCTATTATTATGTCTATTTTCCTTTTCACTAGTCTTTCGAATTAACACTTTAACACACGCTTTCTTTTCTCATTTAGAAAGGCACATTTAAAAAATATTTGATATTGTGAGTTTTGTGACTGTGGCAGTCTTTAATATACTTACCGCTCTTAAAAATATTATCAATTATTATGTGTATAATATATAGCTTAGCGTCATTCGATTACCGCAGGGGTAAACAAATTCTTGTCATTCATTACCTTCACCATCATCACTACCAACTTGTATAGTATTATTTGCACCACACTTGCATGCATTCTTTTTTTCAAACTAAACAGTAAACACTCATTTAATTTTGTATTATATAATTGTATTTTATCAGCAAAAAATTTTTTATTGTGCACAATATTTCTTCATCTTTTAACACTTCAAATTTTTGAGACGACGCATAATTGTTCACTCCTATCCTATTTTTCTACGCGTATTTTTAAACAAATACAGTAACCAACCGGCAACCCGAGCTTGGTGAAATGGAATTTTGAATATTTTACACCTATGTTTAAAGGACCACGTGCACACAACACATATTTTTAGCATTCCTTCACTAATTAAATTTACTACTAGCTCTACTCGATTTCATTAAATTATAAACTACAACTACGTGCAATGTAGCAAACACTAATTGCAGATATTTTAGGTAACTTTATATCAAATCTGCACAAATCCGCAACAGTGGGTTTTCTTGTACTGCAAACTGCACTATGCATTAATTGCAAAATCTCGATTAACTGTGCAATGCAGTGCGCATATCGCATAAAATAAACTTTTCCAGGCACTTAGAAATAAAATACTTTCTCTACTTTAAAACAAAATAAATTAATAACCCTGGTATTTTAACGCTGTACTGAAGATATTATATTACCACACTAGCTAGTATGCATTTTTATGTAAATTAGAAAAATATAGTTAAATGTAGTTAATATTGTTGCCTGTTTTCTTCCTAATTGCACTACAGCATTAAAGGCAACAGTACAAGTTACAACCTTACAACTAGTAAGTAGCATAGCATAATAAATATTGCAGTATTGAGAAAACTTAACACGGCCTAAACTAAAACCCCGCTAAACCAGTTGCAGTTGTTGTAACGTAGCGTACAAGTAGCTATAATTTATGAATAGATTATGAAACTATAATGATTTAAAGCTTAAAGAATGAAAGCTAAAGACTAAAGCAATTACCGCAACAATTAAAAATGTTTTTAAATTTCCAATCAAAAAACAAAACAATACTTACTTAAGCATTAAGCAAACCGTTATGCTTCTATGTTGATTGTTGTAGTTATTTTATAGGTACTCTAGTTTTGTATAAACAAAGGATTATATTGTATTCACGTATTCACGTAAATACTCTTTTCAAAAATAAGTATGTAACTTAATATTCGTGTATCTTTGTGAGTGCAGCACAGTAAATCCATTTAAGTATTATATAATTCCTGATTTCAGTCAGTGTGTTAAAGAAAACCGTTCAATATTTATTTATTGTTCTCAGATGTATGCATGCATGACGTGTAAATAAGCATTTTTAGCACGTATTTAAACCAAACCAGTAAAGAAATTTTTATTATGAAATATTTAAGAACTTCTTCTTCTTATTCTTGTCTTGTCGTTGGAACCTTTCTCTTCTTTATACCAATTGTCTTTTGGATAGTGTATTGCAATCGTAATTAGTAATTAATTATGTATTTGATGTATTATGTGATGAGTGTTTGGTTATTATTAAAATTGAAAGTCATTATTATGAATGACGATGATATAATTTGTAAAGTTTCTAATGCTTACTTTAAGTTTTTACTGATTTTTCTTGGTCGAGCAGCTCCGGCACCATTTCCGTTGTGAAGATCTTGAGGGTGTTGAGAGTGTTGAGACCACTCAGGGCTATCAACAGGGCTAAAGGGCTTAAAGTAAGGGGGAAAATGAAAATAAAATTAAACTTTCTCTTGAAGATAAAAAAGCCATAAAGCGATTTTATGCAAACTTCCGTTTCAACATCAAGTCTATAATAAAATGTTTTTTACGGTTTCTATTCTAGCATGTCGTTCAATGCATGATCGTTGCTGTAAAAACTATCGGGAACATCGTGCTGGTCACTTGTCTCCTCCAGTTTATGTTTGCTGTCATTGGAGTTCAGTTATTCAAGGTAAGAAAATGAAAAAGAAAGCGGAAATTGATTTTACTTTGACATGCATAATAATAATAAAAACCTTTGCCTTTTTTTAAAAAAAACTATTTTCAGGGAAAGCTTTTTTCGTGTAATGATACTTCAAAAATTTCAGAAGAAAAGTGTCGGTAAGTTTGTACTGTTTTTTTAAAAATAGAGATAAGTTTGTTCTTTTAACTACAATAGATAATTGTTAGTTAATTATTAATTTTCATTTTATCATAATACAGCGGCGACTACATCAGCTACGACGAGAACGACATACATAAACCAGTGCGGGAGGAACGAAGGTGGAAAAACAGCGACTTCAACTTCGACGACGTTGGCAAAGCGATGTTGACCTTGTTCGCTGTCTCCACTTTTGAAGGATGGCCACAGTAAGCGTCCCATTTAAAATAAATATTTTATAAGCTCAATTACAAATATGTACTTGTAAAAAATCAAAAAATAACTCATCAATTAGTAAACAAAAACTACCGCACCGCATCCAAACATGAAACGGCACATGATACAAAGTTAAAATTCTAAGCAAAAAAGTCGCCACCACTTCAAAATAACCCAAAGCAAGTTCCCCTTTTTTATATCACTTGTGCTTTGACTGTAAAGAACTGAAAGAGAAGCAAAAAACAGCTTTCCGGTCTCTTTTCTCTCTCTCTCTCTCTCTCCTTTTTACATTCTTTCTTGTTTGCTCTGTTGTTTTGTCCCGTTAAGAGAATCTCACCAAAAAGCGTACATAGCGTCTTCTCAAGCAAGAATGAGCCTTACTGAATGGTGAGGAGAGGAGATCTGGAACGAGAACGATAAAATCCGTAAACTTAAGTATGCATTTAAGAGGATGCTCCTCTGTTCTCCCGCTAAGACCGTGTGTCCGTGACTACAACTTAACGTAACGTAACGCAAGGACGAACGAGAGAGAGATAAAGCAAGCAAAAGATATATTTCCAAAAGGATGCACTCTCATCCTGTTTAGTATTTTCATTGCTTTCACTTCCACTAATAAAGAAGGAAGTTGAAGAAGTTGGTGAGGCGGCATGTGTAAGCATGGTAGAAGAAGTATACAAACGACAGGGGATAACAAGAAAGAGAAATGTTTTCTAAATTGGGCTGAGCGCCAACACTGATATTTTAATTATACCGTCATCATCATCATTTTACTACCGCTACAACTCATTTTATGTAGTCATTTAAAACTTTCTCTCTCTCTGCCTCTCTCTACTCGTTAAAGACTTCTTTCTCTTTCTCCCTTCCTTTCCCTTTGATGTAAGCGAAGCGACTTAATTCTTCTAAAATAGCTACAAAAATCTGAACGTCCTGTCCTGTATCTAGAAAATGAGTTCAAATTATGAAGAGTAAAGAAAGAGAAATTAAATGGGGACGCTGCTGCTGATGATGATTTTCTTGTTTCGTTGTTGTTGAGCTACCCATTTTTCAATTTTTAATGCTATGCCAAACTAAGCATTTATAGCAGTGCTGGTTCTAGAGTTGGACTTTTAAGTTCATTCTATTTCGAAATCGAAATGTACGAATCGAACGAGAATACTTGTCAGGTTTGGCTAAATAAGAGGAAAAAGATAAGAAGGAGAATGCATGCATTGTGTGTGTAGGAGTGTGTGCAAAAAAGTAGAAGCTGCTGCTTAAAGATGTGAAGAGAGGAAGGGCCAAAAAAGTTTTACGAGCTTTTTAAAGGAAACCTTAACAATATAACAAATATCTTACGAAAAAGAGAAGGAGGAAGAGAGAGAGAGAGAGAAAAAGAAGTGAAGAAGATTCTAAAGAGTAAGAGAGAGGAGAGTGGTAGACTATTGAAAATCTGGAGATAAAAATGTCGTTAAAAGTTTCGTTATAAATCTATGCACCAGAAAAAAGTATGATGATGATAATGATGATGATATTAGGAGAATACGACGATGCGTGTTTACAGTGAGAGCAAGTGTCTGTGTGTTTGCTTTACGAGCAAAGTACTAATCTGGCTGGATGCTAAATTTGAAAATTTGCATGGTTGGATGAATCATAATCAAACTATTATTTCGGTTAAGTGATGTGAGAGTAAATGACTAAAATTTCAGGAGATGAAGAATAATAGGCCTATCTTTTACTTTCTTTCTTTTTCTCCCTCCCAAACTATGGTACTGGCTCTGTTTTGTGTTTTCCGAAAGCCACGTCAAAATCAAAATACTTAGGAGGAGAGGAGGAAGCAGAGGAATGAAGAGAAAGTACTAAAAAATATAAAAAAAAGAAACCCTGACAAGAGTGAGCCGAGTAGGTTTTCTTCCTTGAACAAACGAGAAAATTCAATCTTATCCTCTTCTTCAACCAAAGAGAGTGAACAAGAAATAACGAATGAATGAAGTTTGAAATTTATGAGCGTTCGCCGCGGCCGTTACTTAACGTTCTTCTATCTCTTTCTAATTCTTCGCCATAAGTAGCAGCATAGCAGCAGTCGGAGGAGGACAATAGTAGATTTTAGTATAATTAATGTGAACGAAGGATCTGATCCACAGAGCAAAAGAATAACATGAGCATAATATTATATTATGTATTAAAATTCACCTCAACCCTCAAAACGAACAAAACATAACAGAGAAGAAAGAAATCCTCTAAAAAACTTGTCCATGCGTAGCTTTAGTTAAACCCTCAACGGTTTTTTTATATTCTCCGAGCCAATTCCATTTTCAGTTCCACTACCCCACCACCGCAGGGTAGAGATGAGAAAAGCAAAATGGCAATGGCAAAGTAGTTAAAAAAAGAAGTAAAAAAGAGGCTCCCCTTTTCTTTCTCTCTCCACACCTTACTTCTTTAAACTTATCCAGTTCCAGCAAAATCATATAACGAAAAACCGCGACGATGCAATGATAATGATGGGCGCAGTGCCAACTAGCAGCAATCGTCCCCAGACCAGCACATTTTTAATTACCAAACCAAGCCGTAAAATAATTTTTCATCGTAAAAGCTACAACAGTATAGTAGTACTTAACTTGGTCATAAATAAGCGCCTGTTTTGCATATCATGAAATGACAGATGAGACGACCCTTTCGCGAATTTTACGAGTGAATTTATGGCGGTCGTGGCAAAGCGATGGTGATGGATAAACTCAAATCGTTAAAATGATGATGACCTGAGCTAATTGATTTTCTTGCCTTGTCTTGTCTTGTCTATCGCTCTGCTGTCTTACATTAGTCTTCACATAATTATCATGCATGATGATATGATGGGTTAAGAAGGAGATTATTGTCACACGATCACCAAGTTTTGCACTTTAGCAAATCCGAGAAACAAGATTAATTTCTCTGCCGCGGTTCGCATTAAATCTTCCAGATTTTATCGAGGAAAGGCAGTAAAAAATTATAATGAATTGGGTAAATAAATGTTAAAGAAGTAAACCTCCAAAAAGTGGAAATGACCCTTTCTTTGCATCTTATCCTTTATCATAATTGATTAGCAGATTGACTAGATTAGATTGGATTCACACATAAATTTATGAATGTGGTTTTCAAATCATTTATATAATTTATTTATCTTTATTTTCTTTCCAACAGGATGCTATACAAATCCATAGACTCTCACAAGGAGAACTTTGGTCCGATTTATAATCACCGCCTTTTTGTCGCCGTTTACTACATCGTTTACATAATCATTATTGCCTTCTTCATGGTGAACATATTCGTGGGTTTTGTCATCGTCACGTTTCAAAATGAAGGGGAACAGGAGTATAAGAATTGCGAGCTTGATAAAAATCAGGTAATTAAAAAATAAAATTAAGTTTCATCCCAACATTTTGAATCACATTCTCAATTCTCAGTTTTTTTTCTTTCCACATCATTTTATTATCCTTTCGCTTTTCTCTCAATTTTTCTCTACTCCATTCTGTCTTATTCACTGCTCACGTAGTAAATAAATCCATTCTATAATCCAGGTTGCTCGAAAAGTTAAAAACGTTAAGCTTTTAAAGTGGTTTGTAAGGAAGCATCATTAAAATAAATGATAAACAAGAAATTAGCTTTAAGTAAATATTTCATATGATTCGTTGTGGTATACAAAAAAGACAGTTAAATGGAAACGTATATTTTTTGGTTTACTGATACAAGAACGAAAATACCAACACTATACATTGGTAATTGGTAAAGGTAAACAAAATTGAAGTTTCTTGTTGAGCCATTAAATTGAACGGATTCTAGCTTTACCAGGAAAACATTTTTACCCGAAAAAGAAAACTACAAGGGGAGGCAATTAGGGGCATAATGATACTTGATGATAGTATTCCCATTCCCATCATATTATTATTATCATTCCAACAAGTCAAGTGTTTTGTATCCTAGAGCGGGAAATTTAATGGTTGTTTATGATTAGAGGAAAAAGAAGAAGTAAGCTTTTTAAATTTCAGTTTGTATAAAAATCTCGTGGAATCCATTTCTTCGGCTTTTGGATCCAAATCAAATAAAGAATTAGCTTCCGGGTAGCATTTATTAGCTAAATACTTGAAAAACTGTCTTGCTCTTATCACACGGTTCAAAAAGCATTCCATTAAGAACTTCTCCCCTTGTACTAAATTTAAATATTATTCATTTTTACATTCAAATAAACAGTTTCATTCCGTTTATGTATATACGCATTTTATTTCATAACACAACTCATACAGCTTTTTTTACTCCAAAATGAATTTTTGAGCGATTTTACACGCTCAGCTAACTGTAAAATAACAATCAATCAAAAACTGTTTACAAAAGTTTAGGGGAATCTGATACGCTAAAAAGAATAAATTAATTATACAAAATTTAATTCAATACAAGAGCAGCCACAACAATAACAAATCATGTTTTTTAAAATAAATTTTCAGAATTACTTTGGAGATGCGTGGAATGTTTTCGATTTCATCATCGTTCTTGGAAGCTTCATCGACATTGTTTACTCCGAAGTTAATGTAAATAATACTTATAGTTACTCATTCATACAGCTCCGTAATGCTACCTTTTAAAAATGAGTGGCGTTTGGTCTGGTCTCGTCTCGTATCTCGGTTTTCTTTCATGAGAGAAAACTTTTTCCTTGTATTTTGTTATTTTGTATGAGTATTTTGACGATGCGATGGCAGGCAGGTTGAGTTGAAAACAGGAATATGAGATGAGCATAGTAAAAGTAAACAGTGTAAAACGTAAATTAATAAAAAAATAGGCATGGAAATGGCATTTTTATTTACTTTTATTATTATTACATATTACGTAAACGTTTTTCTACTTTATTTTGTGCAGCCTTCAGGAAAAAATATTTCCATATCAATTAACTTCTTTCGTCTATTCCGGGTAATGCGTCTCGTTAAACTGCTCAGCAAAGGGGAAGGGATTCGAACTCTTCTTTGGACATTCATTAAATCCTTCCAAGCTCTTCCATACGTCGCCCTCTTGATTGTCATGCTCTTCTTCATATTCGCCGTAATTGGGATGCAGGTACGTACTCACTTACTATTTACGAAGAAGCAAAGAAGAAGAAGATCCAATTTATTCTAGATTTACTATAACTGTAGCTGAGCATTTTCAACAACAACAATAATAATATCATCATCATTATTGTTGTCCTTTATTAAATAAGTATTATAGTTTGTTAGTAACCCTAACCCACTGAGTAGGTAGACTTTACCCACTTTTCCGTTCTGTGAAAAGAAAGTTCAACAACAACAACATAATAACATTTAGTGAACAAGTAATTTGCTTTCAAACTTTTTGTTCTCTGTTTTTCTCTTCAGGTTTTCGGGAAAATTGCTTTGGATTCCTCAAGCTCCATAAATAGAAACAACAACTTTCAGACTTTTCCTCAGGCTGTTTTGGTACTTTTTCGGTCAGCAACAGGTACAAAATTCTGAAAATCTCTCATCGCATCTCATATGATGTTGTAGTACCTAAGAACATGTGTAAAAGTTTTGTTTCTCTGCTGGCTTGAAAATCTCAAATTACTTGGGAAAAGAAAAAGAAGAAAAGTTCGTATCATCTATTACAATAGCGGCAGCAGCGTAGTTTCATCAGCTTACCTTTACTTTCTCCATAGGCAACTGTGGCGGCAGCAGCAATTTAGTTTAAAACTTGTGTTTTTAATTTGCACATTCTTTTAAAAAAATGGAACTTTTATTATGTTTTTTTTACACAGGTGAAGCCTGGCAAGAGATCATGCTGGCTTGCTCAAACAAAGCGGATGTAAAATGCGCTGGTTCGGAAGCAGTCAGTAACAATAACAGCAGTAGCAGTAGCAACATTTCCGATTATGCTACAACAGCAGCAGTTGTTGTTGACTCCTTCACTAATTCTTCTTCTTCTACGAATAGTAGTAATGTGACGACGAACTCGGGGAATTCCAGCAATAGTGGTTGTGGCTCGGATTTTGCTTTCCCGTTTTTCATTTCTTTTTACTTCCTCTGCTCATTTTTGGTACGTAAAAGAATAAAAAATCGTGATCGATAAGTGGAATATGAATGAAATTGATTTTAGGTAATAATTTTAAGTACGCCACACTCTTGAATGCTTAATTGCAGATAATTAATTTG
>JAHZNJ010003331.1:0-13760 GCA_027744475.1 Lepidocyrtus cf. sotoi NNG-2020 | reverse complement strand
GTGATGAGATGACATACTTGCGTGGACAATTCATTATTATAATTATAATTATTATCGATCAGCTGTTTTTGATATCATCATTTAAACTTACATTTATCAGAATTTATCAGAATAACTTATTAATAGACATTATAATAATACCTACCTATATTTAAATTGGAGCTCTGTTTTCCAATGAACTTTTCTACATTATACAGGCTTTGTTCTTATTTACCGATTAGTTATCTTGGTTGATATAACTATCTATATGTATTTCATCATTCTTTATGTAATCATCCTAAAAAAACTTTACTACTTTACTTACTTCCATATTAAACTAAAGTTTTTAATTAACCTGTGCGCTTCTCTGGAAAGGAAAACCCTACGTAGGTAGTCATAATATTATTCGTTTTATTTAATGATAAGGAAGTTGTTCACTTCTTGGAGTACTTTACGGAGAAGTTTATAGCATACTTAAGTGTAGATAATAATTAGGTAGCATAATAATATAATTTGTCATGTACTGTATAGCTTAAGTTACTTAAGCTTGCGTGGTGTTAGTGAAATGAAGGTGGAGGATTTTTTACGAAGATATATAATATAAGTCTATATATAAGTCTAGATATAAAATGTTGCTCAATCCGTTGAAGTAAATGAATTTCTCGTTAGACTGAGTAAACCAAAAGTTAGTTGTGACTTTGGCAGCTTTTAAAAAAAGCAAAAAAGAAACTGAACGACATTGACTGGAATACCTAAGTCAAGTGTAAGCACGGATATTGTGTAAATATGTAAAATAATAGTTATAGTTAAGTGACTGCTTGGGAAAAAAATATTTGAATTGTTCGTTGATGCTTTTTCATCTGTCAAAATTCTCAGGAAAAGACGGAATAAAAAACAAGCTTTCATCAAAAACTTTTGACAAAAAAACTCAACCGGTTTCTGATAAATAAATGGATGGATTTATTTAGGAGGAGACGAATAAGGAAAAGAAAAGCTTTTTATATCTTTTCTTTTTACGAAGCTAACAAGTGAACTGTGTTTAATAATCGTAATTGGCAATTAAAGGAATCTCTCTAGAAGTGAATGTTAAATGGTAATTGAGTTGGTTGTGTGTGAATGTGAATATGAGATTTTTACTGTGTGTGTATGTATGTGAATGTGTGTCTATGTCAAGTAATAAGTAAAATTAATTGCATTAGTAGCAGCGGTTTTCACTGTTCTGGAGTAGTCAACTGATGGCACACTTTTCTCTGTTGAGAGGATGAAAGCTTTCAATGTGGGACATGTGGAGAGACTCCTTATTATGAGCCATCTCAAGGAGATCACAAAGTCTGGTGATTTCTTTGAAAAGCGCAACAACCCGCCAATTGAACTTCGCGCTAATTTCAAAGTGTGAAAGTTTCCAGTTCTTCTTCACCATTGAGCAAATGTCCCTCCTCTCCCGGCTCTCCTGCGTTGGTTGGGAAGAAGAAGGAAGGGAGGTGGAGGGGAGCATATCGTACTTGTTGGCGACTACGAGCACAGGCACGTTATGCATATCCCTCGAGTCATAAATCTGTTCTTTGAGTGTCTTCAAGTGTTGAAAAGAGTCCAGGTTGGAGGCATCGTAGACGAGAATGTAAGCAGATGCACTTCGAATAGATACACCGCCCGTCCACTCTTCCAGAGAGTTCTGGGGAAACGAGGAAAGTGGAGGTAGGTCAACTATCTTCAGTTGGTAAACTCGATTGTCCAGCATCACTGTTCGTGTATGCAGTACAGGCCGCACCGTTGTACAGTAGTCCTCCGGGAAAGTGTTCGTTGTGAATTGCTGTTGACATAACAAAACAAAAACAAACAAATGTGTAAAAAACATTTACTTTCCCTCCACACAGCTTCTCAGTCATGTGAATAAAACAGCAAAAGTGCACCACACCACCGTGAGAGAAAGGAGAGAGATTTTCTTACTTCTTCAAAAAAAATCCTTAGTACCTACCTAAATATATTCCTAAGAGTAAAGTAAAACGGAAAGAAAGGAATGACGTTCGTTACATTTGGAGGTGTTCTTTAAACGTAAGTGCTGTCTACTCTCACAACAGCAATGACTGTCATATCATCATGCCATGTCCTTCCTAATGCAACTTTACAACATATCGGAATCATCATCATCATCGGCAGAAAACACACAGCACGGCAAGCAACCAACAATTTCTGGTCATTTACCACATGACTACAAATTCAATACTTTACTTTACATCCACCTATCCACCTTCCTCTGATTACCATCGCCCTCCTCCCATAATACCCTTCCATTGAGTGCAATCATTGAATAAAATATTGAACCTTTTGTGAAGCCTTTCAATAAATATGGTATTCACGGGAGAAAGCGATCACATCGTAAAAAACGAGAATGGATATAAAAGAGAGAGAGGGAGAGAGAGAGAGAGGAAAAATGTCGTACATTTTCTTTTCCTCAAATAATACCTGCTTTAGATGTACATATGTAAATACACTTTATTTTATGAGCTGATGTTTTTTTCTGTTTTATATACTTTCTCGCGGACTAGCAGCAGCAGCAGCGGCAGCAAAACTGTCTGCTAGTCCATTTCATAGTAATACCTTTCTATCTACTTACGCATCACATATATTCTTTCCTTCATAATGTATTTTTTTTTCCTTCTAACTTTCCTTATTCTTTCCCTTCCACTTTCTCTAGTCGTCCTTTTCTCCATTATCCCACTTTCCTCCCTTTTTTCTGAAAGTTTTCTCTGTGTGGAAGAAAAGGAAGAGCCAGTGAGTGGATTTTTGACTTTTTTTCCTGGAGAAGTTGTGTGGTAATGAGGAAATGAAATGAAACAGTAGTTCTCTTCCTCCCTTTTTATGGGTCGTATAGGAGTCCTAACTTCCACTATGCCGTGGGATGACGACGACAGGCTATCTAGCCTTTATTAAGTTAGGTTTTTTGTCCCAGTATATAAAAAAGTGCAAGTTGAATATGCAATAAATATCGATATAAAGGATTATATTACTCCCCTTTACAAACTTCTTTTTTTTTGTTTTTACAATGCACTGCTGCTTCTACTACTGCTACTCTACCACTAGTTGTATTTGTGTGTGTGATGATGATGATGATCATCATCATCACCATGATATGATGATAGAGGTTAGACACCGACCGAGGACGACCTCCTATCTGTGTCTCCTTCCCTCCTCTCTACTTTTCTTTTCTTGTCCTAACCTTTTTTTTCCTTTAAATCCTCCAGGATTATAAAGGAAGATGTGTCTTTAAAGAGGGAAACTTTCTCTTCTTCGGGGTTGCGTTGCTCTTCTTCCGTTTAGTTTCTATCCTATCATGAACTAGTGGTGGTAGCATAAAGTAGTTGTTGTAGAGCACTAACCTATATTATATATTTTCATTCTAATTCTTGTCATGGGCTATGCTACTGGCATTATTTAGTGGGGAAGTGTAACAAGAAGAACTTGTTCATAATTTTCTAGAGAGAGACTCTCCGAGAGACTGGCGAAACAGTGGGGGAAACAATTGCTATAAATTAAAGTGTGGGCAGTACTGTCTTCACATAAAGTATTCCCATTTTAAATTCACCTTCCTATCTACTCATAGGAATAGGAAATGAATGAATTTTTAGGTAGGTTTTGCTTCTGTGGTTTGGTTTCCGGAGCCATTCATGAAAATTGCGCTGAAACGTGAAGCGAGAGAAGTAGTAGTAAAACAGGAAAGGGAAATAGAAATTCCTTGTCTATGATGTTGATATTGCTGCTGCTGCTGCTGCTGATGATGATGATGATGATGGTGGTGATGGTGATGAGGACGATATTTTTGAAAATGTCTATGAAAAAGGAGAGAGAGAAGGAAGAACTCTTTTCAAAAGAAGAGCGAGCGCCAGGCTCATCGTCGACGGTATCATCATCATCATCATTATTATTGCTCTCTAACACACAGTTGCGAAATTCATTTCAATTCATTTAACGCTTTAATCCTAAATTGCAAAATATGATGTGATATGAAATGAAATGAAAATGGACGAAATAACATTCTGAATGGAAGCCTTGAATTCCATTACTACAATTCTATGAGTGGAGTTTTTCGTGTAATTTATCGAACCTGCTTTACAGTAGTAATGGAATGCTACTGAATTGAAAAGACTATTTATTCCCAAGTTTGATAAACTGCTTAGCTGCTGCTGCTGCTTTTACTGCTGTTTCTGTAAGTCTAGACTCTGCTCCTTCAGCATTAACCACTACACTACTGCCGCAAACAAAAGCATATTTATAATTTTCACTTGAAAATAATTTCCATTTACACGGAAGACACGAAAAGCAATAATCTCGTTTCTTATTTCCCTTAGGCAATGAATGGATAATAATGATGATCCGCTCTTCTTCTATAGTACTCATAGTCAGTCAGATTAAATTGCCACAAACAAACACCATATAGTTTTCTATTCTTATGTATTTTGAAGCAAAACAACTTGAATTTTCTCACAAGAAATTATTATCAACATATCCCCATTGCCAATACCCGTGACCAACTCCAATGCAACCACTTCCGTTCATTTATTTCTTTTACAAAGAGGATTCTTTTTCGTTGGAATAACGACCCATATTATACTCTTCTAGAGAAATTGGAATTTGGAAGGAAGAACACTCATGTGTATAAATATGGCGCCCACCACGATCTCAAGAACGACCTTCTCCACTAAATCGAATGAGTCTCTTTCACTCCCTCTCTCTCTCTCTTTCTTTTGCTCTATAAAAGTAGGATCAAGCTTCCCTTCTTTTGTTTGAAAGGCGGCCATTATCTGAGCACAAGTTGGTAGTTTAATAACGGTAATCGCCGAAGAAACTCACAAGACTTTTTGTACATATGAGGAGTCTGGAGTACCTACCACCACGGCCGACATACATTCGCATTCCCAGTAATTTCTAACATTCCATTGGTCATGCTAGATTGAGCGTGAGGAAAAGTTCACGTAAAACGACAAATTTCAATCGTAGACTCCTCATCATTGTCACCATCAGAGGAACAGCTTGTTCTACACATTTTTCGATGAACTGGAAAAGAAGAAATATAAGAAGAGGAAATGCTTATCTCCACTTTTCTCTCTAGAGCTTCAAATGATTATTTCTCTTTCTTAACTAAAATGCTTATAATACCGGCACAACACATTTACCATTCTTTAAGCATTGTACACTTTTTTCAGAATTCAGAAGGCATAAAACATCAATTTTTTTTCTTTTACAAAAAAAAATAAAATAAAATGGGACGGGAATGGAAGGAAGTGGTGCTGGCATGATCCTTCTTCCACACTCTTCAACGACGTGCTCCTCTCCTTTCGTACCAACAACAACGCAACGCAACGTAAACCACAGAGGCAGAGAGGCAGCAGCAGCGGCTCATCTAGAACAAATCCTCTTTTCTTTTCACTCAAGCCAGAAATATGACAGGTTGAAAGTGATGCAGCAAAATTTATATCGGTAAGTACTTTCATCCAACTATCCTTCTATTACACTGCTTAAGTACGTATATCTTTGAAGGTGATGATGATAAAATTATGATTCCATGTGTTTTTAGCTTTGACGCTTTTCCAATCTTTTCATCTTGATAAAAGGTCCCATCCTCTCTCTCTCTATCTTGCTGTCTCCCTCTTTATTTTCTTCCCACATTTTTGGTGTTCATCATGATCATGGTTATCATCATCAACAGGAGTAGAAGCAGCAGAAGAAGTGGCAACGATGATCACGCCAATTCAAGCTATCTTCCATTGAATAATTTTCCATCATGTAGAAGGCATTATACAAAAGAAGGCTCATGTGGCTTTCACCTCGGGGAGTCATTATGGGAGCGCATATCATCCACTAATAATGTTAAATGCCTCTAGGAAATTACGCGCAGCAGAAAACAGGTTTCTCTTCTCTCTCTCTCTCTCTCTGTCTCTCCCTCCACTCACTCCTCACACGCCTTAATCGTTTAATGACGGTTGTTATCAAACTGCTCCAGAAACTGCTACTACAAAAGGGTGAAAAGGGAAATCGCCTTGCGGTTGAACCTCCCTAAAAACTCTCTTGAGCTAGTAGTTCCCTATAATGCAGAATCTGCTATTGGCAATGGTGAAATGGTGAATGTGGTTCGAAGCAAGCAACACAGCAGCGCAGCAGCGGTTTCTTTCTGTTGTTGTTGTTGTTTCTTCTTTCTTATATAACTAGACGAGGGAATGAGAAAGAAAAAGACGGAGGAAAAAAAAGAGAACAACGCAACGCAACGCTCTTAGAATTGAATAGAGCTGAGAGATGAGCAAAAACGGTTTTGTTTTTTCTTTATTCACTCACCCTTTCTCTTCTTTTCTCATTCTCTCTGTTTGTGAAAAGTCCTATAAAATATTGTGTGGCGGTGATGGCAGTGTAATTTATTTCTAGGTTGTTGTAAAATGAAAATGAGTAAGTAAGCATTTCGTTCCCTTAACAAAACGCAGGCAGGGCAAAAAGGAAAATGGGCAAACCTGTGAGTGAAGAATAAAGTGAAAGAGGAAAAGGAAAGCAATTTTTTACAACGATGATGATGTCGACAATGCTTCCCGTCAGAAAATGAAACAGAGAAAAAGGTTCCAGCTTATTCTTTTCCTTCTCTTGCTTCTTCTTCTTCAGTGCTACCGCTGTTTCTGCTTATGCTTTACTCATAATAGCAATTTAATGAGTAAGGGTAATGAGGAGGGGCATTACTACCAAATAAAGAGTATTATGTATTATTACTACACTAAAGCATTATATTATATGCCTGCATCGACAACTTTCCCTTCCCTTCACTAATTCTTTTTCGGAGCTTGCCTAATTACGAAGACTGTAAGAAATCGTAATTAAAGAGTATGTTTTACTTTTACTTTAGCAGGCCCGTTATGGAAAAAGCCGCTGTGCTTTTTAGTAGCAGAGATAATTACGGTTTGATTTGGAGGATCATAATACGCAAGAATAATAATATGGATGTGTCCTATTAGTGGGAATATATACCTTACGTAGTAGCACCACAAAACCTTGCAAATATTTGCAGACCTTGGTCTATCTCGGCGAAAAAAACTATGAATTACTTCAACGTGTACCACTTTCTGCCTTGATTGTGATGATGATGATGCGATGGGGCAATTCATAGAAAAGCCTAAATAATAAGTTACAAAGTACTTCATCAGTTGATTGTAAATTATAAGGCGTCTAAAGAGTTTTTTGCTTGCTTACTTGCTTATTGCTTCTTGCAAAAAATCTCTTCTCCTTTCAACAACATATCAGCATTAATGAAGTAAAGTAAAAGTAAAAAAAAAATGTGAAAAGAATGGAAGGCTTACTTGAATAATTGAGGTTTTTCCCACGTTGGCTGCTCCTAACACCACAATTTTAACAAAGTGCATTTTCAGACTTCATTCTCCAGTACACATCTGGTCTGTAAAGTAAAACATCCAAAATAATACATGTCAAGACCCAACTAATAAACTTTGATTGTTCAAAAACAATTCATTGTTGTTAGTGTTTTCCAGCAGAGAGGAGAAAGTAAAAGTAAAAGTAAACAAGGGGGAGGTGGAATAGAAACTACAACATTAAAAGAGTTCAGTGTAAAAAAAAAGTTCTTTTTTTATTTTTATTGTTGTGAAATATTATTGTATGCTTTCACTCCACTTTTACTCCACTCCACAAAAATTTATCCGAACTTTCTTCAAAATAAAAATAAGTTTGGAATTAAGAGCACACATTCACTTCACATAATCTAGTGAGAAGTAGCAGCAGTATGAGTAGTGGAAGTGGAAGTAGAAAAAGACAGACATGCATGCATGCGCTCCTTCCAATTCCATCTTGTTTTTTTTTCTTGTTGGGAAAATGCTCATTTGAACAATGTAACCTCTCAGTTTTCTCTAGATAGGCATATTACTTACTTTCAGACAAAATGTAAGCGTCAAACAACTTGTCTAACTGCTGCTGCTCCTGAATTCTCTGTTGCTAGTTGCTAGTAGCAGCAGCACACATTTATCCATCTAGTTAAAATTGTAAAAGACGAAGCAACGTCAATTCTCTCTCTCTCTCTCTGCCCCTCTCTATTCTCTCTCCATCATCATCATCATCGTGCTCTCCTCTTGTTCTCGTGCAATTTTCAACTGGTGTAGTCTCACTCAGGCTGACATAAGCTTCTAATCTGGTCAAAGTGAAATGTGGAACATGAAACATGATCTCTAAAGTTTTTCCTCCAAGGCTAAAACGAATAAGAAGAGTGTAGGTTGGTAGCAGCAACCAGGCAGTATAGTACTATTAAAGATACTACTAGAGTAGTAGTGGTTTGGTGAGACTCTCTTTCTCGCTCTCTTTCCCCCATTACTATTTTCTCTCGCTTACTCGAAAAATATTCTGAAAAAAATATATTTTCTGATCTCTTCTTCTTTTTCTAACTCCATTCTCTTTATTTTAGTTAAATAGGTGAATAGTGGTGGAAGAAAAAAGGGAGAGTCAGCGAGTTTTCTCTCAACCCAAAGACAGAATGAGTGAGTGAGAGAGCGAGAGACAGGAAAGAAATGAATGTCGGAGAAGAACTCTTATTACACTAGAAAGAACCGAAAAGGAAAAAATTGAAATTAGTGGAAACGGAGGCGAATAAACTGCTTCTGGTTTTTATACATACGAATACGAATACGAGAATACAGAAATTTTTCAAGGCTTTAGATGACTCTTAATCGTTAGGAACATCATAATAATCATCATCATCATCATCAGGACATCATTCCAATTGGGATCAACTATGTTCTGCTACTACCACTACTGCTTATGTAACATGAGTGGAGTCAGTGGAACCAAATGCTAAAGTACGCTTCTTGTAGATCTTGTAGACCACCATCACCACTCCACATTCGAATATATTATAACACTTTCTATAGCAATATTTTACCTTATAATATAACACTCCACATTTCTGATCATATAAATAAGATGATTTTACTTTTAAAAACATGTCTTTTCCCATCAATAAAAAGAAAAAAAGAATGATATGAAAAGCGATGTCCAAGTGTTCTCTAACACACTTTGCTTTAACCCTCTGCCATCATTTCTCTACAGATATTTCTGTCAAGGGAATCCTTTTCTCTCTTTCTTATTTTTTTTCATCATCATAATATTAACATTTTGAAGATTGAAGCAAAGCAGGAGCTTAAAGGAAAGTAAGGAACGAGCGAGAGCGAATATAATGGCAGCAGAAGCAACAACAAGAGAACAGAACTAGAACTAATATGAAAAGCTTTTGGAATTCTTTTAAAATTGTGTCATCTGTCATTCACCATCCGTACATTTTCTCCAGAATAGAATATATATAAAAAACAAGGCTCAGCCGCCTTTTATTTTCTAATTTTATTTTAATATTTAGTAAAACATGGCATATTTCTCATAAAGTAGGAGAGAAAAATCTCAAATGGCGATGCTGCTGCTGCTACTACTTCTGCTCTTTCTTTCCAATCCTTTCCCCTGCGCTTCTCAATCTCATTTCATTGTCTTTTTCCTTTTTCCTTTTCTTTTTTGTTCTCTCCTTAAGGTCTTCTTTTTTTATAAAGGATATGTTTTAGTTATTATTAAGTTCTTTCTAAGGAAAATGGAACTCTTGGGAATTTGGTCAAATTATTTCAAGAGTTACTTATTATTATTATTTTTATAATGGGAATATGGAGGAATATCTCTAGTTTTCAAAGTAATTTTACGGAGAACAAAAGGTAGTTGCTTCCTGCATAAAAAATATTCGCTTTACTTTCTTCATTCTTCTACAACTAGAATTTTTATACTGCTGGAATAAATGGCATCTAGAACGTAAGTGAGAGAGAGAGAAAGAGGAATGGAATCAGAATAAGAAAAAAGTATTTCCACCAAGCTTAGTATTTTTTCTTCCAGTGAACAAAGCAAGCACAGATTTTGTTCTTAAGATTTTGAGCTACACAGTTGATGCTGCTACTGCTGCTGCTACACTTGCAAAACAGAAGCGCAGTCGAATTCGAACACATTCAAGCATGCATTACTTTTATGGTATTTCTTTTTTAACCAGTAAAACTGTTCATCTTCGGTTGATTACATCGAGATATACTTTTTTTTAAAAAAAAACATACTCGAATACATCTTCACGGATGTATGATGATGATGATAAGATGAATTCAAGCGTTATTCTCATTATACGCAACCATCTATAAAAGAAATTCCACAAGGAGAAAAGAAAAGATGGGGGTTTTTCTCTACTAGTACTTCTTATTATTCTTCTTCGTCTTCGTCTTCTGCTTCTCTTACTACCACTTCCTCTTCAACTTCTCTAAGAACGATTGAACATGCTGAGCTGATAATAAAAATGATAATATTCGCTTTGATATTGATATTTTTGGAGAGGCACACACACAAGATCATCTTCACAGTCTACACATAAGAACTAAGACCTGAGCCGAACACTCCGTAGTTATATGTAGTTAAATCCTCGTCATCATTATTGTACAAAACATGCAGACATATTTTTTTAA
This sequence comes from Lepidocyrtus cf. sotoi NNG-2020, assembly GCA_027744475.1. NCBI lineage: Eukaryota > Metazoa > Arthropoda > Collembola > Entomobryomorpha > Entomobryidae > Lepidocyrtus > Lepidocyrtus cf. sotoi NNG-2020. Next base: position 3,270 of record JAHZNJ010003331.1, on the reverse strand, counting down.
AAGAAGAAGAAAAATATGATCAACTCGAGCGAATACAGCTGCACACCGAGAGAAATATAATATATTATATAAAATATTTATATAAGAGAAGACTTACTTTTAGCACGTTTCTTCCTTCCATCTCTATTTATATTTTTGTTGAGTATTACAGAGAAGAAAACGAAGATGGAAATTGAGAAAAAAGGAAGGAGCAGTAGCGGCAGCAGAGGCGGTAGTCACATCAGCAAGGGAAAAGGGATTGAAAGGGAACCACTTTCCAAAATTAAAGGAAGAGAAAGTACAAAGATGGATAGAAAATCATGCTCATCGCCGTGTTCCTTTTTTCTTTTTCGCGAGCGATCCCATAAAATAATGATAATGATAATGTACACCACCGCGTCTATACCTTGTAGGTAAGAAAGAAAGACAGGTACTTATATTTATGTACTTCACCCTGGCATGTAAGGTAATGGAAAGTAATAATATTTTATAATATTTTGTAAGAGAGAAGCTATTCATTCTCAAAAGTTGGAGAACTTTTCCCTACTGTATTTGAGCGTACTGGAATAATGAAGGCGCGAGAAATAAAGAAAGAAAAGGGGAAGGGGAAGAGAGAAAGAGGAAAGATTTTATTTCGAAAAAGAAGATTCGTCGTTGTTGTTTTTCTCTCTTCCATAGTTTTTTACTCTTTCATATTTTATTTGCAAGAACACGCTCAAACTGTGGTGGTGGTTTCAGTAGTGGTGGTGGTAGGCAATATCGCATCATCATCAAAAAAATATGCTGCTGATTTAGCTTGTAGGGGGGCATTCGAACAAAAGATTTTTTCTTTGTTTTTCACTCCGTCTGCGAATCAAAAGAAAAAATGTCAGAGATAGAAATTTCTCTCTTTCGCTCTCGCTCTTTTCTCTTTACCAACATTCAGAATTATTTATCTGTTATATTAGCATCGTTATTTAAACTAGGCTTTCCTTCCATGTATCTTCCTCCTTGCTCTACTTATGCTGAACTTAAGTGGGGATGAGTTTTGATCCTGTGATGGAATGCAGGCGAGGAACTTTTCAAAATATATAATATGTCAGAATAACATATCTTGGGGAAGTATATTCGAATTCTTTATATTTTCTATCTCCGCATTTTACGTGAATGTCGCAAAAAAATTTTATGAAAGAATAGAGGAAACAATGGATGAAGAATTTTTTCTTTCATTTTCATTCGCATTCACATGGTAAAACCCTATAGATGGATGTAGTTGGCGGGTGGTTAAAAATGATAAAGTGAGAGTGCTGATTTGCTTCGATAAAACAAAAGGAAAATATATAAAAAAAGATACAATACACAATACACAAGTGTCATTTTAAGTACTTGAACAGACAAAGACAGTCTAACATAAAGAGGAAGGAAAATACTCTTAACTTGTGAGCAACTCACGTCAGCATATTTCCGTCCTGAGCTTATCACCAACGCCACTATCGCCGATATAGCATAACACTAACACTATCGCTAGTGCCGAAGGGTAGTTACACAAATTTGAATAAAAAAAATGGAACCTGGCAAAATATTTGGTGAAAAAGTAATCTTCAATTTGACCTAGTTGAAACTGAATAACGTTTCGCGGAATATAAATAGTATGCAAAAACCATGAAAAATAAAACGATGAAAATAGTTGTCCCAAAAAATAATTATTTTTTTTTTGTAACTGTTTCTGTTCCATCAAAGACACTCAACAGCAAACTAGTTACATAATAAATAGTTTCACCAAAAAATACTTCCATTAAAGTTATTTGAAAGTTGAGTTTGTTGAATAGAGGAAGAAAAAGAAGAACAGAGATAAGGTGTTGTTTCTCGGTTGTTGTCTTTAGACTGAGTTGAGTGTTGTTGCTCCATATTATAAAAATGTGTACAATTTCGCAGATTAGAAACGAAAACTGGAAACGCTAAAAATCATGACATCCACATAACTCACTCAACGGAAAGGAAAATGGGAAGAACCGCAATAGTTAGACTGTGAGGAGAAGAAGAGTCAAGGACAGAAAAACTTCATCCGATATTTTACAATACATATTATACTTTGCTGCTTTGTATATTATGCTCTGTTGCTTTTTTGTTGTTATTTTTCTGTTCAAGCTGCTAAAGTTGTTGATGCTGCTGCTGATACTTGTGAGTTGTGACTTTGATCATAGTCATGATGATGATCATCATCATGAGGGTGATGATGATAAACCTTCTCCTGATTTTCAACACCAATCTCTTTTTTACTCCATTCTTTTGCTTTCTTTCTCTATATCCCCACACCATGTTAAAAAATGTCCCTTTACTTGAGATTATTTTCCATTTCGAAAGGGAAATGAAATCCCATTTTGAATAAACGTGTGTGTTTGAGCTCCGTAGTGTTTGTGTGTGTGTGTGTGTGTGTCTGGTTAGTGGGGTGCTTTATATTGTCAACATTTTAATTTTTCATTTGTATAAAAAAGCCACATCGTAAAAAAAGAAACCTACGGGATGAAACGGAAACGCAAGTTTAATCAGAGACCCAAAACTGAAAGTATTCTGTTGTACACGCATGACTGACGCCATTGTCCTTGCTACTTGTACGTAGGTATGGGTATATTTGCTTACCAGATTTCATCTGGATTTTAAAAAGCAGCAGCATTTTTTTCTCTTTTTATGTACATAACGGTGCTAGAAAAGCAGAGAAATCTCTGTTTGCCATTTCGTTCTTTCACGTAAAGTACATTTCCAGACTACCGCGAGAAAGAGAGAGAGAGAGAGAGAGAAAGAAGGCATAGTAGTGTTAAATCTGTAGTAATCTCCTTCCGCTTTAAAATAAACATTCGTTATAATGATGATAGATGGTTTTGCAATGCAATAAAAAAATACATCTTTCAAAACATAGTTTTCACCAGGTTTCGAGGAAAACCAGTACTTTTATTTTCCAAAATCAATAAACACACACCAATCCCATAAATATTCCATTCGATTCGAAGAATGTTTCAAAAGAGAGGAAAGAAGAGAAGTGAGTGTGTAATCTATCCACGAGTGAGAATGACATACCAAACAAGAATCTATAGATGGTTCGTGACTTTCCACTTATATGTTAAATATCCTGTATGTTCCGCTTTGATAATATTTTGTTACAACACAGCACAACATACCATTATATTGTTTTCCATATTGAATTAAAAATGAAAGGGACGCTGCTTAAAAGTATCATTTCAAAAGTCTTTTTTCAGAAGTTTGATACTCCTTTTCAAGTGAGATATTTTAGTATTTCTATTAAAACTTTCGTTT
>JAHZNJ010003330.1:0-13983 GCA_027744475.1 Lepidocyrtus cf. sotoi NNG-2020 | reverse complement strand
AAACAACAATAAATGAAAATTGTACTGATCATAATAACAATCGAATGAATCATAATATGATGAAAGGGATCATAAGATGAAATCCATAATATTTAAAATATTAGACTGATAGTGAGACTAGTTTTAACAAAACAGTACCACTAGCTCATAAATATAAGTTAAGTAGACTTAAACGGAATTTATACAACACGTCCGTTAAAGTCACGATACCATGTGCGATAGGCAGTGAAAATTGATTTATGCATAAATATGTCATTTTTTAACCTTCAGCGGTATGATGCAAAACAGCATAAATACGCATGAAGGTGAAAATTTGCTTAATGAGAATTGGTTAATGAGTGAGTAGTACACCTGTACAACAACGCAAAATGATTCCCCCAAAGGATTCTTTTCAAATGCGACATAATTTTGTAACGCATTGAATGCAAATGCGGAATTATTAGCAAAATAGGATACAGCTTGGCATATATCTGTTTGTTGGAGATCGATCAGCAAAACTTTTCGAGCTGCTGAAAACCCATTGAAGTGGTCGCAACGTCGCAAGTCGCAAAGTCGTAAACATCAAACTCTGTAACAGCTAATTTGATTACCGTTGTATTAACATTGACCATTCAATACAACTTTAACGCAAGATGTATGCAAAAGTCAAAAACATAGGTTGAATATTGTTAAATCACTAGATTTTGTCAAACTAAAAGTTTTGACTTCCTAAGTAAATATATGCATCCACGACATTCAACATTGCAAAAAATGTAGCAGCAAATATAAGCATTCAAGTTTAAGATTGTATCTTTGGCTAGGTACAGTTATTTTTGCACGAGATTTTATGCTGTGTGTACACAGCATAATATATCAATTTCAAAGTTCTCTCTTGTTGATCGTACTAAATTTATTTTATTCATATTATCAAGTGAGTGCAATGCAACGACTGCTACTGCTATTCGACTTTGAATTCCAATTTTACACCAAACTGTCCTACTAATGGTGCTTTATCGACATTGTCATCATGTAAAACTAAACAACTGAAACCAACAGCGTGTCCAACAAAACAACGACTAAACATAGAAACAGGTATGCAAGCAAGGTCTCCAAATTAAATCCTCTACGAGCAGCAGCATTATCGCATTATCATAACATCTGCAAACATGGAATAATAGCATGACGTGAGCGAGATTACTAACGATTGGCGATTTGGCGAACTGAAGGTGATAAAAGAAGATGCTATTCAAAGTACGAAGCAGCCCAAAATGTGAAGTGAAGTAGTAGTAACGAAGTGACAGAGCAGCCATAATTTATTTCACACAATAAAATTCGCAAAATATTCTCCCTTCTAAAATTCCTTTGGCATATTGCACTGCATATCACCATCATAATATATATCACCGTACTGGGTAAGAACAGTCACAGTCACAACGGATTTTTTGCATCGATGAAACTTTTTGCACCAAAACCAAATAGCCAAATATAATACACCTGTAAAGCTATTATCGTGCGTGATGTGGGGATTTGTGCCTTACCGTAAAGTACGAAGTACGAACGGATTGCTTCTGTGAATATCAAAGGAAAAAATCTGTGAATTGTGATTGAGTCAATCGTTTGTGGCAAGGTAGATGACTATAATAATGACTACACACTTGGACAAATAGACGAGCACATGGCATTATGGCGCATGAATGACGTAAAAATAAATCCCTAATTATAAATTTGTCCATTTATTGTCATTCCGCATTGTATTGTGTATTACTGATAATTTGCGTCATTTCTATTTTGTCTAAATATCGGCTTAATCATTTTCATCATTCATTCCGATGAATTGGGTATTTTACAGATATGAACTGTTAAATAGCTCCATTTTACGCGTAAATTAACATGTCCAACAGCAAATCCAATTCAGAATGCAAATCTCATTAAATGGATATTTAAAAAAGTATCAAAGAAAAGTTAGCAAAAATACTTTTTTACTTATAATACTGAAAAGGTTGTTGCAACTATATTGCATATTATGACGATTTTAATTTTAACTGAAAAATACTAAAATATATTCATTTACCGTCAATAACGGTACATATTTCAATTTTATTCAGTTTTCTCACCCTTACCTCGTTCCAAATCAAAAATTTATTCTAACATTTTTGTCTTCCGGTCTAATTTTTCTAATTTTCCATTTATAAAAAAATCATTCAAATTCATTTAGCATTTATTATCATAAACCGTACTGGGCCAAGTACAATTCGATGACTTTTTTCACCGTTGTTATTGCATAAAATCGTCATGTTTTCAGCCTCAAACAGATCATTATCAAAATATAATCAAAAGCATGTTCATCAGCAGAATTTAATATTATGCATAAAAATATTCATGCGTGGTGCGATGTCCTCATTATACCTCTAAGAGTCCGAGTCACCTTACCTCACCCTCATCATTTCATCAAGCCAAACAACAGAAAAACTATTTTTGCAAAAACGACAAAAGAGTTGAAAAAGGATGCGATACGATTGCGGGTAGGTCAGGTAGAAAAAGGAACCCGGAAGAACCGAACAAACAATAGGTTTGTTAGCGTTAGGTGGGCTGATAGGAGCGCAAACGAGCGGCATCATTCTAATAGTGTAAAGCATAAAAGCATGATTAGAATAGGGTTGAAGAGTTGCAATGCAATGCAAATTATGATTTTAAGACCAAAGCGATCATTTTTTGAAACTTCAAAAGATGCAAATTAAAATCTGGTACTCATGTCAGCATTGAAATTATATCGGCTTGAGCTAGTGCTAACTAACAGCAAGCGAAATGAAATGCAAAATGCAATGCTAAATACCGTCATACCAATTCAAATGATATAAAATGCAAATATTCTGCCTTCACCCTTTTAAATAATGCAAAACCTTTATCCATTTTACACAAGTAGCTAGCTTACACAAAAAGCTCATGAAATGTGAACAATGAAAGGATTCGTCTATGTCGTTGTCGACTGTGTGTGTGTACTTGTCTCACATGTGTGCATCACTTTACTACTGCATCAGAGAAGAGTAAACACTAAAATGCTTTAAGCTTTTGTGTAAAAAACATGAATTAGAAATATGTGCATGCAATTGCAATGCCACACACATGAACAGAAGTCATAAAAAGTTTGCTGAAAATATCTGTGAGAAATAGAGAAAGGATTGAATTGAAAGGATCACTCGCTCATTGCTAGCTATATATGAAGAAGATCTCCCTGTTTCGTTCTTTCCGATTGTATAAACAAGTGCATTTTATAATTCTTCTCTTCTCTCTGTTTGTTTTGTAATGATTGTTTTTGGTTTTGTTGGTAAAGAGAAAAAACCTGTTCCTTTCAAATTTTAAAAGCATTCGAGAATTCGCAGAAGAGTTTTATCCATTTTTACGTAAATCTCATCACTTTTGCAAGGCCACGTACTTACGTGTGGATTGAAATTGAAATCATTAGATCATTACTACCTGTACATATCTCTCTTCAATCATCAAACAGTATATTTTTTGATAAGCCCGATTTACTACTGATCCATCCGCGAGCCCGTAATCACGGCAGGGTAGATTAATGTCTTTCATCCTAAATAATTTTATTGCTAAACCTTTTTACTTGTAAATCATAGCAGAAATTGAAACTACTCGGTAGAATTAGAAGCGTCCAGTTTATAGATAAAAATGTGTTTGTTAATTTGATCTGTTGTAGAATAGTAGCAGAGCTATAATGTGCTTGGTACTAATGAGGACGAAAGTTTAGCTAAGTAAGTGAGAGGAGATGATTATGTGCATAAAATTATTCTCAACTCGCACATTAATTGTTTCTATTTGTTACTTCTACTTCAGTTAAAGGTTACATTGTTTAGCACGTTTTTTATGTTTAACGTCCATTTTTAGTTACGTGTTTGAAATGGTTTCTGTTAGCTAACCAAATGTTTGATTAGCCTTCTTGTGAAGAGTTTAATTAAAGATCAAATTAATATTTAGCAAAAGTGGAGGAAAACTCCGGCAGTAGTATTATTAGTTTCTGCCAACTTTTTACTTTTTTGTCCAACATTTACTGCAAAATTGTATTCAGAAGAATGTCAAAACCTAAAAGACTTGTGTTTGTGGGGGCCACGCTACTCCTAATGATATGGTGCACTAAAGGTAAAGGCACTTCTTGATTGAACCTTATAGAAAGAATTCATTCAATCCATTCTTTGTTGAATTCATTGAGATTTGAGATAACTTTATTCTTATATTCTTCCACAGGCTATTGGAACACTGTAGATTCAAACAGTGTAAGCGCCAGAGTTTATAAGGAGGAAAGAGGGGATAGAATATATTCAATGGTTTACAATAGTGACCGCGGAGGTGTTCCTCCAATTAACGTTGGTCCTGAAATGCAGGCGTTATTAAATGAGAAAGAGAAACTCATTGGTGCCCTGAAACAAGAGGTGCGATTAAAATTGAGTTCTTCTTTAGATTTAAAGATAGATTTAAAGATAGAAACTTTACTGTCGACGAATACTCAATTTCTCTTTGATTTTGTTATTTGATTGTAGATAAGCCAATTAGAACGGGAGTGTCCGAGCAGTAAACTAGACAAATATTTTCACCTTGCTAACCTTCTAGCTAAAACGGGGATGCCTTACACACATTTAAATGCAGCTACTCCAGCCACATGGAAACTTAAAGCGAAAGAACCACGTTACAATAAACCTCGTGGCGTGCTTCAAAGAAATACTGCTTTGGAATGGCTTCGAGATAACGTAAAGCCGGAAGAAGATGGAGTGGTCTACTTCGTAGATGACGATAATGCTTATTCTCTTGAAGTCTTCGATGAAATGAGATATATCAAAACGGTTGGAGTATGGCCAGTTGGTTTGGTTGGAGGATTGATGGTGGAACGACCAAAATTAGATCAAAATGGGAAAGTTGTGGGATGGCTTACCGTTTGGAGTCCAAAAAGACCTTTCGCTATTGATATGGCTGGTTTCGCTGTTAATCTAAGACTATTTATGAGTAAGCCTGAAGGAAAGTTTGCCTATGAAGTGGCCAAGGGTTATCAAGAGAGTGAGTTTTTAAGACATTTTGTGTCATCGCTGGACGAGGTCGAAGCAAAAGCAGATAATTGTACTAAGGTGAGCTAAGGAAATGAATTGAAAATCTAAACAAATTCTAACCATCAAAGTTTGTTATCGATGATCATTACCAATTAATCTTGTTTTATTTTTTGTGAAGGTTTATGTGTGGCATACAAGAACAGAGAAACCACCACTTCGGGAAGAGATAGCACTGAAAAAAGCTGGCAGACCTCCATCAGATCTAGGAATAGAAGTATAAATTTATAGGGTTGTAGTAATTTTGGGAGAGAAATAGTCTTTGAACAAGAAGTCAGCCAACAGGATAGCAGCACAGCAAGCAGTCACCCATATTCTTCGCTTTCCAGAGAATCAAATTGTTGTGATTTAAAATTGAATCTCATATACTTATTTTTTAATTTGTAGTACAGGAGGGGATTAAGTTAAAGTTTAAGTAATTTATTGCGTTATTATGACGGTTGCAATTTTCGGTGGTGGTCCTAATGAAATTGGATTAATTGAACAAGTAGATTTAAATTTTCATTTGTTTTCTTGCAATTGACAATTATCCGGTTCATTCATTCACCAGTTTATGTTAAATAAATGCTACAAAACTTTTTTTTACATGACATATATATTTCAATACAGTATTTAGAGTAGAGACGCCTATTTTGTAAGAATACTTTAGTGTTTGAAGCTTATAGAATTAAATTAAATCATCATGCACTAGTCCGATCAAATCGGTGAAATCGTTTAAATACTAAGTACTAGCAGAGCAGATAGAAATAATTAACATTTAATTTGTGTAATTAATCGTTTGGCATAAATTTCGCCTACTAGTTCAGTTCAATTCAATGTAGGGTGGGGTAAAGCACACCGTAGGATACCGACGTAGAATAAGTAGCGTTTGCTCAATGTCAAAATAGATACCTAATGGTAATGTAATCGTGGAAGGTATTTTTTTCATCACGTATAGCAGAGTTATTTACCTTATAGCAACTTATTTCTAGGTATATTAATTACACTCAGCCACCCTGAATTTCTTTTTCTAGGGTTAGTTTAATAATTTTATATGGATGCATTTTGTTCTAATGAACTAAAATAGTAAAAGTAATAATAAATAGTTTAACAGAGATACTAAGTTATATCTCCTTAATTTTAAATGTTCGCTCTCCAAAACAAATGTGCCATCATATCAGTTTTAAAATTGGCTTGTAACTTTTAAACAAAGTTAAATTATGTGATTTTGATCAAACATTTTGGGAAAACTTTATACAGGTGGAAAAAGCATTTACCATTATTGCAGACAGCATTATAATTCTACTTAAATATATATAGTATAAAAGTATTTAGTATGTAAGTATTATGTACTGTACCAGAGATTTTTTTAGAGTTTATACATTAATTATCTCTTTTAAAAAACGTTTACACTTTGGCTGCTGCAGGGAAAGCATTTTGTTATGATGACTAGAAAAGTAGGTAAATTATATAATATGTAAGAAAGAAACTCACTGAATTAGATAGAAATTAGTAGTTTTTTAAAATTCTAAAATAGAAAGCAGCTTTCCTTTTGTATTTAATATCAAAACCTTATATTTTTAGACTAAATATTTATCATATTGATTTAAAAAAAAGATAAAAACTGACTTGAATAAAAGAATACTCAAAAGGAAAAGAAAGTAATCGCAGCAAAAGTTTTAATTGTTCATAATAATGTTACGCATTGTATTTGACTTGATATTGTCATTAAAAAAATTCAGGGTATGTTTTTTCTGCCTGGTTCATGTTGCAGCTTTGCTTGTGACATGGAGAGTCATGATGGAGATGATGAGTAATGGCTAATTGCGTTTTTGTCAAATAACTCTGCTTCTAATACAAAATTACTATTTGTGACAAAGCGTAATGAAATAGCTGCAATGGGTAGGCTGGGATTTGGTTGTGGGATGATTCCATTGATGGTCAACCGGAAAAGACATTATTATTTTGATTGGAGGTTAGTAAAAAAGTTTGTCTAAAATTGAAGGCTTCAAAACTTTTCAATGAAAATGTAGGTAAATACTAGTTTTAAGTCTAAAGGCAATTTACGATTTGTGAAATAATTATATAATAATACGAATTCAAGAGCATTGAAAAATGTCTGTCATCATGTTTTGAGGTTTGATTGACGTACGATATGCAGTACAACTAAACATTAGCATAAAACGGGTAAAAGCGTATGTCATGAGTCATGAGTGCATTTACTTTACTTGCGGAATTACTTTTCCTACCAATTTTGAAAAATTGCTTAAATAATAATTGTCTCTAAACGGGCATTTTGACTTTCACCCCCACCAACTAATTTCTATGCTAGGAGAAAGCAGTACGTTAACCCATAAACATAAGCTTAGATTTGATAAAAAGTTTTCAAAGGTAAAAGGGTTACATGATTTTAATCGCCAATTACATAGTTTTGGTTAGACTATGATTTTCGTAATAGAATTCTTTCTTTTTTAATTATTTGAACTTTAATTACGAAAGGTTTGGTTAGTAATCAAAAGTTGAAAACAGTATGTAAAATCATAGGTTAGGTTTGCTAAAAATATAATGAATGTCGTCAATTCTAAAGGCTCGGTCAACAAAATTATTGCTCGTTGTTGATAAAAGAGAAAAACAAATTGCAACCAAAAAATTCAATGCACTTTTCAAAAGTTGCTTTCTCTTTACAGAGATAACATTTTTTCATTTTGCTTAAACTTAATTGTCAGAATGCTAAGTCAAAGGCTTCTTAAATGGGCTATGCTCATATCAAAAATCGCCAGAAAGTTGGGTGCAATAATGTTAATGTATAACAAAGAAACCGGCTTGTTCGAGAACGACTTGAGCGTTTATCCCCACTTGTTATTGAATCATACTTTAATCCTCATTTGGGCTATTTCTGTACTCTTCACTGTCATCCGGTTTTACAGGAGAGGGGATTGGGACATGTACATCCTCACATTTGTTTACTGGATTGGAGGAATGCTGGTTTCTGTGATATTCTTGAATTATGTTTGGCTCTACCATCATTATTGTAGGGCAATTAATGGGATGATATTGCTTTTCAGATTCATTAAAGGCAAGTACTTTTACAAATTTTCTAATTACTAAACTGTAGACTTATTAATAATGTTTGTTTGGTTTTCATCTTTTAGTAAAATATATGCCCAGATTCAACACAGAAAGGAACAAACTCAACCTATCCATCGACACGTTTATCTCCGTATACGCCATAACAATGGCCATTTTTAATGTTGCAATTATCCTGTATTGTTGGTTTGACCCGCGTGGATTAATATTCTTCGGGAGCTTAATTCCCGAAGAATATTTCATGTTACCGATTCGGTTAATTGTTATTCTATTTCATACATATATCGTGTTAATTCTTGGCTTTAATGGTGTGATGATTGGGAGTTTTTTTGTAATTTATTTATCCTATTTAACAATTATGCTTTCGCATGAGCTGAAGTTTGGGAGAAATCGCTATTTGTCAAAAGATGCATTGAGAGACCCTCTAAATATTCGACATGTTTACAGATCTTTGCAAATTTTAAATTATCATATAATGGCATTTTTAGGCGTATTTGTGTTATTTTTCCATTGCTTCTTCATTCTCGAAGTTATTTTATGTTTTTATATCTTAATTAAATATTGGAAGGTTTTGAAACCAGCTTTTAAAGCCCCCTCTATAGTTGGAATCCCTACAATAATTTTATTTTGGTCTGCTGTATTGACTTTAGGTGGTTTTATTGATATGCGGGGGAGGAAATTGATAAAATCTTGGAAGTGTAGGAAATGGGGGCATGGTGAGATGGAAGATAAAGTAATGAAAAAATTTCACCGGTCTTGTAGACTAATTTTAGTTTGTTATGAGAAAAATTTTGTAATTAGAAGAGTTACTCTTCTGAATTTTTACAAAACAATTCAAAGGGGTACTGCTAGATCGTTGCTGACTACGAAATAAACCAATATCGCTTTTTCCTGTGATGAAACCTTGACTTTTGAAAATCGGAGTAGACTGAAAATATAAGAAAATTAGAAAAAAATCCCAAAATATAAATCAATATTCGATTGAGTTATGTTGGTGGGACAATTGATTATTTCCTATTTCGCAATTTTCTCCATTTTCGAACCTGTCTTACTCAGTCGTGGCAGGGGTAATGATTTGAGTTCCGTAAAATATAAAATATACCTTGAATTTTGATGCTCGAATGAACATGCATGCTTTTAATATAATGTATAGGTGAATAATGTATACCCACCTACAATATTATCTTTTCCTTCTGTTTATAATAGAATTTTAAGTTTTAAGCCTTTACTTGTGACGTATTTTAATGTAGCCTACGTAAATGGCAAAAATAAAATTTAAAGATTTTTTGGGTTTTCCATAATTTTACCTCTTATTGATATCTGAATTATTAATATCTTACAGAATTTTGAGATTTTCATTTTGAATCAATAAAATTAACAAACCATATAACGGTTTAATCTCATTTCATAGTTTTTTGTCATTCAAGCTGTATCTTTGTATGTGCTATATTCTAATCTCAGCCTCAGCAGTAACGAAGCTGAATTCAAATAGATAGGTAGTACATATCTGGGCTATTCTTATTGCTGTTGCGTAACAAATCAGAAACCATTTCCTGCATGTTATTGTTTCACATCTCGATCTCATCATGTTCAGCAAGCGTACTTATCAATTGTGTAAAGTGGCATCTTTCCTTGCACAAATATTTGGATCCAATCTTCTAAAGTTCGATGAAGTGAACCTAATTTTCCATAATGACTACCGTAAGTACCCTCAGATGCAGTGGAATGTCATTTTCATACTCCTCTGGTGTTTGGGGGCAGCTTCGATTGTATTACAAAATTACCTGAACGGCCACACGGACAAATTCGTAACCAGCTTAGTATATTTCGCAGGAGGTACTATGTTCGTAGTTGCAGGCTTAATTTTTTATTTGTTTTCCGAGAGCGTTTGTATTACTGCAAATGGATCGCTCATATTCTTCAGACATCTTCACCGTAAGTTATTGGAATTATTAAAATTTTACTAATTGCTTTGCATGTAATTAGCATGTAATAAAGTAATTCTGTTTAATTGATAGGAAAATATATGCCAAATTTCAACCCTGAGCGGAACAAACTAAATCTCGTAGCTGAAGCCCTTGGTGGTTCTATCGCACTTCTAAGCTTTGGAGCAAGCTTTTTAGTCGTGCTTCTCTGCGTTTATAAACCAAAAGGTTTGATATTTTTGGGAGCCCTGATTCCCGATAAATACTTTTACCTTCCGATTAGAATCATTTTAACTATATTTCACACTTACGTGGTCGTAAGCGTAGGGGTCAATATCATGGTATTGGGAGGGATGTCGGTGATATACCTTTTATATTTCGTTGTTGTCCTCACAAGTGAGCTAAAACTGGGAAGAGAACAACAACGCTATTTTACAACAAACGCTCTGCGAGAAGCCAAAAACATTCGTCATATTTATCGATCATTTCAATTATGAAATGCAAACACAATGTTCGTATTTGGAAGGTTTCTGCTTTACAGTCATGCTGTATTCATGATTCAGGGCATTCTCATTCCATTCATAATGTGGAAGTATGGCTACGATTTAGGGATATTATTTAAAGCTTCACTTCTAATGTTGTGGCCAACAATTACTCTATTCTGGTCATTTATACTGGCTTGTGGAGGTTTTCTCCATATTCGAGGTAATAAAATGCTGAGATCCTGGAAGGAAAATAGAATGTGGGGGAGAAGCGATTTTGATCATAAAGTAATGAAAAAATTTCTGAGGTCTTGCAGACCAATTTTGATTTGTTATGAGAAGCAATTTGTAATTAGGAAGGTTACAATACTTACATTTTATAAGGGGATTGTTAGAGGGATAGTTAGGGCAATGTTAACTACAAAATAAAATAAATTAAGAAATGCCAAATAATAAATTAGTATGGTTTTTAATTGTCAAATCAATATCATTATAAACTAAAAAAAATGTAGGACATAAAAGCAATAAATTCAATGAATAAATAATTTTATGAACAAAAACTCGAATATTGCTACAAGTTAAATATGATGGAATTTACGATGGTTTAGCAACATCGTTCATACCAAAACATTTTTAGCTGTAAATAGTAATAAATCGTTTAGCCATCTAAAGCAGCATAAAATAACTGCGTAGTCATAAATATTGCATGGACCTTGTGCAATGCAATATTAGAATTTACGCAGCCATTTAGTTTGGTATATCAAATTTTTTCCATAATACTTTATACTTAAGAAACTTTATACCCAATCTTTAATTTAAAACTCAATTAAAATCCTCCATTGCATTCCTAAACAAATTTATTGCTTTAAGATCCAGAAAAAGTTCATTTGGTAAAATAAAAATCAGATAGTTTAAAATTCAAACAGTAATTCAACAACTAACCGAATCTTATTCACTATGATGAGCAAGCGTTTACTTAAAATTTGTATTAACTTAACAAACTACGCACGAAAGCTTGGTGCTACCACCTTTGAATACGACGAAAAGCAGGAGCTTTTCCGTTTAAACGAAAGTTGTTATCCCAAAATGTTGATAAACTACAACCTTCTCTGTTGCTGGTCACTGGTCATAGCTGGAGCATTCGCAAAATATTACAGAATTGGCGATATAGAAAGATACTCCAATACTATGTTTTACTTCATTGGTTTGTTGATATTTCTAACCACCTACTCTATTTTTCGGTGGTTTCCCTTGGACGTCTGCCGAAGCTTGAATGGGTTGATATTAATTCTCAGATACATTCAAAGTAAATTTACATAAATTAACACAATAAGAATTTTTTTAAAAAAATTATAGCAAAAATAAAACCAAACGTTTTTTTATTATAGAAAACTTCATGCAGGAATCCTACCCGGAGAAAATCAAAATAAACAAAGTCATCGAAGCAATTAGTTTCTGTTGGACTACCATGCTATTTCTGACCCTTCTGATGATGGAGATTGTTTTGATTTATGATCCAAGAGCTGTTATATTTCTAGGGGATTTTATTCCTATAGAATATTTTTATTTTCCCATTCGCTTGTTAATATACTTCTATCATTCGTACGGCTTAATTGTAATTTGCTTTAATGTAGTTGTTAGTACTAGCATCTTCCTTTGGTATTTGCTATACATGGCAGTGATCATGGGGGAGCTGAGATTGGGGAGAAAAAATTATGTGACTTCCAATGCCTTTCGAAAATCGAAAAACATTTGTCATATTTACAGATCGTTGCAATATTTGAATGCAAATGTTGAATTTATTGTAGGCAGATTTCTTCTTGCTTATCATGGAATGTTTATGCTGTTAATTATTTTATGCTCATTTACGTTGTTGCGATATTGGAATGAATTGGAGCCGGTTTGGAGGACTCCACTTCTTGCTGGAGCACCAACGGCAGCTGGAGGATGGTTGCTGGTGACTACTTTAGGTGGCACTCTAGCATTACGAAGCAATAAGCTGGTTAGATCGTGGAAAGGGCGGAAATTGAAATGGGGTAAATTGGGAGATACAAACAAGAAATATATTAGCCTATTTCAACAATCTTGTAGCCCGATTTTAGTTTCTTACGGGAAACAATTCGTGATTTCAAAAACGACCTCGTTAACGTTTCTCAAAGGGATTATGAGAGGGACGGTTAGATCTTTGCTGACTACGAAGTGAGTTATATTATAAGATGGTACATATTTTGGTAATCAGTTCTGGTGCAATAAAAAATCTATATTTTTATGTAACTGACATGAGATATATATAATGCAGGTAGTAAAGTACTATTGTAAATTTACATGTAATTAAAAAATGCTCAGTTAAAAGTTACAGCACAATGAATAGTCAATTGTATTTAACGTGTATTAATACAAAAATAAAATTAGGTACACAGGCAGTGTCGCAGTATTGTATTGTATAGAATCGATACTCAATCGAATCAGTAATAGGAAAATTCTTTTTGGTAAAATCCATTTAGAATATTATCAATTTTCTTTTTGCCACGAGTCTACGCTATAAATACGTACATGGCTCATATTGTATTGCGCGTATAAATAATAAATTAACTTTTATCCAACCAGACATAAACTTCGATTTTAAGTCGTAAATTAAATTTAAATCGGCATAACTGCAACATTACTGCTTTGGCTAAATCAAACTGAATTGTCCCATCCAGTTTAGTACAGAACCAGTTTTGATTAGCTAAACGTCAGTTTACTCAAGACAAAATCTAAGATTAAATATAATTTAATTTAATTTAATTTAATTTATTCGGCAATTTCTTATTACTTTATACATTTATATTATTAACAAGGGTGAGCTAGGTTCCTACTACGTAGGTTCTTGCACTGCTCACAACTACCTTAATTTAGTTAATAAAATACAGATTAACATTTGTCTAAACAAACGCTTGACCACCAGCAGTGTCGGGGAAAACCTCATTGTCAGAAGGAGGAAAACCCGAACACAGCCTAGTGCCCCATTTGGTACTGGTTGGTCATGATACTCATTAGATTTAACCCTTAAGACTTGAGAGATAATTTATCCATTCTTAAATCAAACAATAGATAGAGTAAATTATTACATACAAGCAAACACATACACTCATTTTACATAAAATTCATGTCTTATCTAGCTTAACATAATGTGATTTTTGATCATTTTCTTAAAAATATTTACACTTTTAGCCTCCTTAATTTCCTCTGGAAGACTGTTCCACGCTTGTGCTCCACGATATTTGAATGCCTGACCCCCAATAAAAGATTTGGGAATAAAGTCAGACTTTACCATTTTTTTCCTAGTGTTGTGACCATGCCTATTGGTATTCTGTTCAAAAATATCATTAAAGTACGGAATATAATTACAATGAAGGATATTGTACATATTACAAAGTGTTCTAT
>JAHZNJ010003329.1:0-11688 GCA_027744475.1 Lepidocyrtus cf. sotoi NNG-2020 | reverse complement strand
TACATTACATTACATTACATTTTACATTTTATAAAGCCTCAATTCCACCTTGCTGAAAATATTGTCATGACACTGCCGGCAGTGATAATGGGGATCCCAAGTGACATCAAAGCTCAAGTTCTCCTGACTAATAGTTCACTTGTGGAGTACTGAACTGACGATCTACGTGACATGACACTAAAGCTTACACCCAAACTACACGCATCTTCAACTGTGAAACGGTGACATTGATCTAACCTCACAGCCGTCCGATCCCCAGCTCAGCCTCACTTCACCGTCATTCCGTCATCATTTTATTTTACATTTATTATTATTATGATTATTATTAGAGATTATTTGGGGATTGGGGAATTATTTTTCATTAATTGTTGTACCTCCTTGTGGTACAACTCTCACTTCTACTAGGGATGCTGCTGCTGCTTCTGCTCTTGAAGATGTTGTTGATGATAATGAAAATGAATGAAGAGAAGACGTAGAAGAACTCATTTAAGTGAGTCCTACTATGTCTATTGTCTATAGAAAACAAAATTATGCTGCTGAATATTTTTGCTCTTATTATTCCTCCTCGTCTTCTTCATCATGCTCAACCATAACAATTTGGATTGGTTCCACCTGTTCAACTTTTTTATCTTATCTGTATCAGGGTCAATAGCAGTGTAGCAAAAGTGAGTGCATTTCTCGATTTTCTTCTCTCTCTCTCTCTCTCTCTGTGAGAGAGTTGCTTTAAAAGAGACAAAGATCAGCACAGCAGCTATAATTTAAATGTTTTCAAGGTTTTTGGTGCAGGGATGCAGTAATAAAAACAGGTGTGCCATGCATGTACAAGATCTCTGTTGTTGCTGTTGCGATTGTTTCTGTAGCTTTCAAAAGATTTTTCTGACATTCAGAGAAAGAAGAAATGAAATTGAGTTTAATTTTTTTCTCTTAAAAACTTTTTTTCTGCCTAGCTAAGCAGCAGCATGTTCGATTACTCTTTAAAGCTTGCAGCATAAGTTATCATGTTTAGCGACATGCAAATACTTAAAGGTACACTCACAACAATCAGATTTTGTACCCAATGTTTTTTTTCCATCTTGAATTCTCTTTCACCCTTCCTTCTTTTGTAAATTGCATTACACGTATATATTTTCATTTCATGAGATTTCTTTAACGAATGAATGCAATGATGTTGATATTTGTCTTCGACTTGTCGTAATGACATCTCCTCGCATATCTCTTTCATTTTTATTTCATGTTTTTTATTTGATTGTTTCTAATAAAATAATATTATGAGGATGAAAATTGCATGTTGTTCTATTGATTTCAACAGATGAAGGGGAATTTTCATCTTGGATAAATAAATGATAAATGCATAATATGATGATTACGATTACGATGCTAATAATAGTTCAAAGCGGAGAGTTAACTGTTTTCTTAAGAGACTTTTTCGTCGATGTTTTTTACTTATAAAACTTTCGTTTATATATAATATAGCTCGTATGTCATCTAAAAAAATTTGCATCCTTTTTTTATAGCTTTTCGTTACTGTTCAATGCTGAATACTTATTTCAACACAAACAAATAATGCTTGTTTATGCTGTAAAGGTATATCAGTAGGAAAGTGTTATTATTAGGAAAGGAAGACCAGCCTTTTAGCTGATATTATATCACATCCACAAAAGATGGAAATGGAACTGAACTAATTAAGTAAGTAAGTAAAATGCATTCGTTCAAAAGTTCTACGAGTTCTAAAAGTGAAGGCATTTTAGAAGGAGAAATCCTTAAAACGAAACAAAACATAGTTTAAAATGAGACCAGGCAAGCATTTCTGCATTAGCTTACCCTGTACGAACGTGTTTTTAAAAATGCGTTAAGCAAATTATTAAGAAACTGGTTTTCCTCTTGATTATATATGTAGTTCGCAAAGAAAGAAAGTTGGTTCGTTTTCGTTGGTTGAAAAACTTGGCGCAAGGACAGTTTGGAGAGCGAAAGAAAATGTTACGAAGAATTAATCAGACAAGATACGTTTTTTTTGTAAATTGGTTTATATTTATCGAGCCGAGTCTGTACTTATGAACAAGTGAAAGGAGATTACTTTCGTCTTTCATATGTACCGTTGCACTTTTTTTTACGGACGATGATGATATGATGTTACTATACTACGATTTGAAAATGATTTACTCTTTTAAACGAGCCGCCCTGCTGAATGAAGCCAGTTTTGAAGTAATTTGTTGTAGCAGTAAGTGTAGTAGTAAAGTGACTTTGCCCATCGCCATTGATTTGATTTGATCGACAAAAAATGATGGAAGAGAAAGCTAAAACAAGTTGAATATTTAATAGTGCAAATAAACAAATGAAAACGAAATTCTATAAACTAATTAACCACGCACGATAGACGTTGTCGAAAAGTCTCTAGTCTAGTATTGTCCTCGTGTAAAAATAGATGGAATACATGTTATTGATAAGTTAATAATACATAGTTCTGGCAAGAAAGCACGAACAGTCACTGTCACTGCCATAATAATAATAATGATGGTGATATTGATGATCCTCTTCTATTTTATTTGATGAATGGAAGTTGTCATCAAACTATCAATTACTTGTTCAAGTGCAAAAGAGAAAATGCCAATATTTGTACCATCATCCTATTGAAACGAACGAATTAATTGAGTGAGTGACAGGGATGCATAAATAACTGAATAATTTTTCATACGAATTTTTACTTTTCAAAAAATCTGATGTTGCAGAGACTTGCTCATTGTTTTTATGTATTATGTTCTTCAGTTCTTCTAGTTTCAGTTGAGGTAAAAAGTGAATAGAAAGAGAGAGAAAGAAACTCGACTTCGGCTAGTGTTAATACGATAAGGAAATTAGTATGAATTAACATTCAAGACGAGAAAATGTGACTTCAGTTTAGGCATGCATTCATTCATTATTCATTCATTTGCAGTTTTCTTTTCATTTCAATATACAAAAACTAGTTAAATGTGGGAAGCTGTAAAAGAGTGAGAGCAAAAACGGAATTTAATTCAATGTTTGATGATTCGCGTTTGATTTGATTAATAGTGCGTTATAGCAATATTATAACGAGATATCATGAATCATGCATTTTGTGAACAGAAAGATGTACAAATGAAACGTTAAGAGGGGAGGGAGATAGCACTTCGTTGATTTCGCTGAATGTTTTCATGGGAAGGAAGGAAGGAGCATCTTAATAATGAAGATAATATGATGATAATGTGATTGTTTGACCATTCACACAACTTGTTTTAAAGCTGTCCTAGCACCATTTTTCTGTGCTACTAAATCCAATACAATTCCATTCTATTGATCACAATTACATTACAATATTAAAAATACCCATTTATATCAGATCTGTAGTCAGAATTTGATGTTTTTTATTTTTATCGAGCTCCACCTTACTCATGTCATACGGTATAGCAATATTTTGTATTTTTTATGCTCGCTCTTCTGACAGTCACTTTAAAATTAATGTGAAGAATACTGTGAGAAACTATATTTACTTTAATAGGCATTAATTGCGTGTTTGGGAGAGTGAGTTATGGCCACTTCGCATATATATATAGTAGAAAATCAATCAGCGGATTCTGATCTCTTTGTACATTACAGAAAGCCGAGCTTTAATTGTGATATTCCACAGCCACATAAAGAGAAAGGACTACGAAAGCAAAAATTATAAACTCTCAAATGAAATGAGCTTCAGAGGATGTGGATTGTCATAAGTTCAGTCGTAATTTCCCGTAAATCTATTCTATTGGTATGTGAATTGAATGTGCATGTCAAAGAAAGTTTATATTAGATCACATCCAGTCCAGTTTTACACAAAAAATTTAATTTACTTTGTATTGCAATTAAGAACATGAAATGAATGTACATTATATTTTCCTACTTTTTCTAATGCGAGGCTGGAAAGATTTAAAAGAGTCCAAATGACATAAATTTCCAATTAAGATTTGGTGTCATCAGTTTAAATTTAATGATGGACGAAATGATGATTCCTTCTTGAGCAGCGTCATGGATTCCCTGTCTGATAACACTGCTAACTCTCCAAACTGAGAAAACAATACTCTCTAAATTTGCCTGACACGATCCTGCCTTGCGATAAAGAATAAATATATATATAAATATTTCTTAAGGAAATAAATGGCGTTTTAAAAGGGTTCTTCACTAATTAAAATGACCTGGATTGGGTTTGAAAGAAGAGAAAAAAAGAACTAGAATGAGATCAGCCTCGTTATTGCTTGTACGTGGCTTTTAGTTGGATGGAGTAGATAAGTAGATTTAAGGCGCGCATTCAGATTCTGCTACCTTTTAAGTTTGATAATGATTTTTATACGCGTATGAAGAAAGATGCGATTCATGCGATGCGATGCTTACAACGCAAACGACGTCAAATGCGTTGAGAGAGGTTAGTTAAAAAACAAACAAATCTAGTGAAAACTTGAATGAGCAGGCATCATCAACAATTCATCATCCAATTATGTACCACTTTTCCACATTTACTTTTATGACTTGGCTTACGTCTGTCTAAAATATTTTGTTGTTGCTTCTACACGTGCGCTTTTTCGTATAATTGTTGGCTATTATTGAGTTGCAGCGATTCCGTTGCATTGCATTGTACTAGCGATTCGGAATTTTTAGCGACGTCCTGGTACAGTCAATGTACTGTAAGAAGAATAGGAGCTCCGTCCAAGAATTGTAAATGACGAGGTGAAACGAAACGAATGCATTTTATATGTTCTTGTACGCTGCTCCCTATCGCATCGCATGTACTAAACTAACACGCAGGATCATGATCACCACGATTAACTAAAACTTAGCAGCTTTTTCTGTTCTGTAACGTGTTGTGTACCAATAGTAAATAATACACGCGTGGTTGAAGCGCCAGCTAATTGTTTATCAAATTGGTAAGGAAATCAACTTTGCTGTCATTATCATCCATACCTCAAATAGGTAGGCAGGGCATCACATCGTTTTAGAGTGACTGAAATGAAAACGTGAAAACTAAATACTGTATTTATTTATTTTACTTACTGAGGTATAACCTTTAAAGTTGTACTTTTACATGAGCACGATACAATTATTAAAACTACAGGAGGAGGACCTTGAGAGAGAGTGAAACGAACAATCCTTGGTAGTCATCTCGAGCAAAATATTCTAATATCTTATTAAGTCGCCGCTTCTCGTGTTAAAAAAATTATGCGTATTGGTATAACTTATTACTATAATGTTTTATTGTGGATTGAGCATAAAAAATAAAAATCCAAATCCAATAAATAAATTTTAAAGATCTTTCTTTCTAAAATCTAGGAGACTTACGTCAGTTAAAAATCAATGCTGAACGCGGTGTTTTAGTTAAACAAAATTAAGAATAATAAATTAATAAGTTCATGTTTAAAAGGAAGCACATATGGTTGAAATGGAAATTTGATGCAAAAACACAAAATGCAATAATGCAACATAAATTACTACAGTCTAATCGCATTTTTGAAGTTTGGCAGAATGATAAGAAGGTTACTTGAAGATTAAAGATAAGCAGAGAGTGTCGCTCATTTAATCAAGAAAATCATAAGAAAGAGCTGAATGGAAAGCAAAATATTGTAGATGAAATGGAACACTTGAGGAAGAATACACCATCGTCATATTGGTTGGTACTTACTACATATCGCATCGCAATTTCACCATAACAAGTAGACGAAGAGGCTTTATGCAAAATGCAGCAGGGTTGGTTGTAAAACTTCAAAATGCGTACTTGCCAGCAGCAAAGCATCCGCTTTCACTACACGAAAAATAGTAAGAAAACTAGAATGTATTTAATAACAATATTATAATAATGCGTTTTTTTTTCATGACGACGAGGATGAACACTTAAGAGCGAGCGTGAGTATGAATAAAATGAAAAATGTAGGGCATCCTTAATATTGAAATAAAATTCCTTTGAAGCATTTGAAACCAGGGCCTCCTTCTTTGCCACGATGATGATGAGATCTAAGCTGGCTCCTTAATTTTTTATATGAAGGAAAATCAGATAGGAAAAAAGAGAGACGGCTGTGTTGTGATTGTGACGAGGGCGACCTAAACGAACGAAGAAGAAAAAAACTAGGAAGATGAAGGGGAATGATGAAGAACGAGAAAATGAGAATGTTGGCAGTAGTGCCATTGAAGGAACTGTAGATTTTTGTGGTTGTACATGATGATAAGGCGTTGTTGTTTTGTTGAGAATGTTTTTATGCTGTATAAAAGATAAGAAATTATTATTATTATTGTTGTTGTTCTCTTATAGTAATAAAGTAAAGGAGGGCGATTGAATCTGCGCAGCACAACCAGCAGCAGCAAGAAAATGATAGCTAAACCGTATTATGAAGAAAAAGAAAAGAAAGAAGGTGGATATTATCATCATCATCATCCACGCGCAAACAATAAATGTCTTTCGCGCAATGCACTTTCATGTTTGCAGTTTCTTTCGTTTATTAAAAAAACCATTCCATTTCTTCTTCATAGCAAGAAGACAGTCGACTAAATCGGAGAAGAAGTGGTTAACAATCGAGAAGAAAGCTAGTTTATTCACAACAGGCGAAGAAGAGTGCGGCGCACTCACATGCGTACATTAAATGTCCTTGCTCAATGTCCTTTTACTAATCCTTTGCACATTATTACAATAAATACTCTAATAGTAAAAGTATCAGCATTCATTTGCTGTTGTTTGAGGACTTCTTCTTTTGTAGAAGGTTTTGCTTTCGTGCAAAACAACCTCTTCGTCTTATGCCTTTATGTTGGGGCCTCGGTGGTTGGGTTACTTTAAGTTCCGTTAGCGTAGTTTGACACGGCGATGAAGCCGCTTTCTTACTATTATTTAGTACTATTGGATATATTTTTTCGTAAAAATGATTCTTCTTTGTACTTATGTGGTGGATATCAGATAGATTATCCTTTCTTTCTTCTACTACTACTACTGCGCTTAAAAACGGATAATCATCATCATCATATAAAACAAATACGCTGTATATAATAAAAATGTAGGTAGCTTAGCTGGTTTAGTGGTGCTGCTGCGCTGCCTGGCTGACTCTTGAGAGAAACTCATGAAAATACTTGATTTGCCTGATTTGAGTTTTCTAAATGCTAGAATATTGGTTTCTTTGTAGCATGAAAGGTATAAAATCTTTTGTAGAAGAAGCAAGAGCAAGGAAAGTAATGTGAGGTAGTAAACAATATTATTATCGTCGTGGTCGTCTTATTTTATTATTGTTAGAAGGTAAGGGATCTTCTTTTCCCCTCTCGTCCGTCCTCCCTCCTCACTATCGTTCATCGTTTTAAAACCGTGGTGGTGATATGATGGTTTGATGGTGGTATGGTGGAGGTTAAGGATGGAAATGAGTTAAACCATAAATAGATGAAGAGCCTAGTTTTGTTGACTTTTGACGTTATGTTGCGGTGATTTTCGTTTTACGTACCTTCATATAATCAGCAAGCTCGTTTTCTTCACCTTGTGTGTAAGAGCACGTTGAGCACCTTCTTCGTTCATAGCAAGGGGATAGATAGATACTTAATGATGGTTCATAGTATATTTGCTTTACTCGCATACATACAATCAGTACAAGAATATTATTGTCTCCTCCTTCAAAAAAGTGTGTATATTGAACAGAGATGAAGCTGATTGAGTGAGGAGGAATAAAACAATGAAAGAAATATGGCTTACTAAGGAAAATGTAATGAACAATCAACCGCGTTTCTTGTCTTGATCGTAGGTTGAGTGAGTGTGATAATGATGATCAAAAATTGAATATTGAAATACCTAATAGGATTTAGCAAAGATGATGATGATATTATACGAAGGGTATGCTTTTGGACAATATTGCAAATAATATGTATATTGGTATCATGGATGGTTTGCGCAGTTTTCTGACTTGAGGAGAAGAACGACGACGGTCGTTTGTGTATACTGCTGCTGGTGTTTACTAGTAAATAGGAAAATCATGATGACGATGATGAAGAAGATGAGTTGACATGCTCAACAGTTACACTTTCTTTTTTATGTGGTCTTCCTATAACAAGAGTAGTAAATGGTACTCGTAGAATAATGATGGCTTAGTTGAGATCTAATTATGATTAGGGAATTATACATAATATTAATAATGTGGAGATGAGATGACACTGACACCATGAAATTGTATACTAAAAGAAGAGAGAGTTCATATATTTATTATAACGGGGACAAAATTTTAATAACATGTATGGGGTATGATAATAATAATATGGAGAGCAGGTGACAAAACATTTTCGTTTTGATTGAAGATTAAATTTAAGAGTTGTGCAGTGCACACCTTCTACTGAAGTCCCATGTACTGTAATTATTTGCCAAATGTGGAGTGAGGCGAAAAAGGGAAATCGGAAACCTGATATAAATTGGCATAGTCAACGTATTCATTATTGTTATGTAATGAATAATATGATGATAATATTTTTAACTTCTAGACTAAGAAACGCATTGCTTTAAATTGACAAGCAATAAAGAATGATCCCTCTGCAAAAAATTCAAGTTAGTGACTTTGATTTGAATTGATTTGTTTATATTTTTAAATGTTCTTGTCCGATTACATGTTCTCCTGTCATCACAATAAGCCCCGAAAATCTAGCAAAATGAACAAGCATAAATTATTGCAGTAAACGGAATTATATGAGGAAACGTAATTTGCATAGCAAATTAATGTGAATGCGATTATTACTATAATAAATAACGTTTCTCTTTGAATACTCGTTTATTAGTCAAGGACTTTTTTTTGCATTGTCTTCTTTAGTAACAATATATATATAACTATGAATATTTTTGCATCCATGTGCAAGACGTGTAATGGATTAAACTTTTAGGTTGGGTTTTGCCAAGGTTACGAGATTCATCCTAAAAGTTTTAGTCTGCGGCGGAGAGGTTGCTGTAAGTACTTACTTCATTCTTCTTTGCAGGAGTAAAAATAATACTAAATATCTTAATAATGCTTGCTGGCTCTTTTAATGGGGGAGTACGTGACTTGATAGGCTTATTGGAATAATGTAGACACAAACTTATATAGCTCCATTGCGCAAATTAATATCTTCTATTGGCAGGGTCATTGTGCATTACTTGTAGACGGTGGAGCATGGATGGCATCATTCATTTAATGATGATCATGATTCTTTATCATGATATCTGTAACCACACTCCTCAGATAATAATGAAGCTCGTTTTAGCATTAGCAAAAAGCCATTCTTTCAAAAATGGTAGAGTGGAAGTGCGCAAAAAGTAATTCCACTAACTTAACTTGTTTGCGATTTCTTTTGTTATAGCTATTAATATCATAAAATCATTATCTATCATCAATGTCATCGAGTCTGTAGTTTCTTGTAACGGAACAAATATTTACCTTACCTGATGTGCGTAAATAGAAACTGTAGCGTATAAAGAACCACGTGCGTGGCTGAAAATGAATCGAAATGAGAATGAAACTGACAATAATGTCTTGTCATTATGTCTCTATCCAATTAAAAAATTGATGAATTAGGATTTGTCAATAATGATTTTTGGCCAGCAGGATAGTGCGATGATAAGATGCGCTAATACAAGCAGGGGGCTATAAATTTTAGTTAATGGTTTTAATAGTTGGGTTGGATAGAAGAGAAATATTATTTCTATGCCAATTATTAGTGCGAATAATGCTTTGGTCAACTTTTTATCTTGTGCTAAATTGAAACTGAAATTCTTATGAAAATTGAAAATGTAATGGAATGGCATACAAAGGAAGAAATGTAAAGGTTGGTAAGACAATTATCATCAAGCCTAGGAATTTTTTTAAAAAGTTTTAATCAAATAAATAAAATAATGGATAATACTAAAAAGCAATTTGATTATTAAGTAGATCCTGCTTTTCCATCTAATTTCATACAAACCAATGAAGAAAAAATGGTCTCAAAAGAAGAAGTAAAAATACGGAACTAAAATCTTATCTAATGATAGTAGCGCACCCGTAACCTATTAACTTAACTTCAGCCACTTCTTCCTTTTTGTTCCTTGTCTTTCTTCTATTATGAAATCAAGGTTTCGCCTGTTGGTTTCTTAGAATGATGATATAATGAATGATTGCTGAACATGATCATGATCAGTCGTAATACTAAAAATACCGTACTCTCCATCCAATATTTGTGCTGCTGCTGAGTTTAAATTTTATACAAAAAATAGTTGTGAAGTCGGAGGAAGCCACCCCTCATAGCAATCGAGCAATCAAGATAGATCGAAGGCTCTCCTCTTGTTCACTTCGTTTTCTGTTGTTTGATGGCTATTAATTGTAATCAGTGCTACTGTAGTTGTGGAAGTTAAATTGCTAGCTTCTAAGGATTCTTAAGTATTTGCGTAATCGGTGTTTGATATGCAGACGAAGGGCCTGCATTTTCACCTTCTTCATCACGATGACTCCATCCGCTTACATCATTCTGATCTGACTATCATCACAATCATCAGCAACACCATCATCCTCCCCCATCTCCTTCCGTTATATGGACATCGCCACATCACTATATCCTTATCCATCCATACCCCTTCCCTTAACAAAACCTACATGCTATTGCATAAGTAGTACAACAATCCATTATTCATGGCTTCGTGGGTTTCTTTACCCTATGCGCATTCTTTTCCCTTCTTGAAGACGCTCAATCGTTCAAGTAAGATGAGAATTAGAAGAATTCCGATTGTTGAAGGAGGAATAGACATTAAATGTATTTTTGGTGGGCTAGCTTGAAGCGCATCTTCTTTTTCGTATTCTTCCCCTTCTACGTCAACAATGTAAATGAGACTTGCTAGTAAACTGCGGTACAAGCAAAAAATAATTGTGGTTGGTGTTTTGTTTTGATGGTTGTGGTTGGGAAGGACGAGTGAGTGAGTGAGAAGTGAGTGCAAAGGGCAACAATTTTTCTATCAGTCAGGTAGTATTTTACACGATAGCATCATCATTTAAATAATGCTTCTGATGCTGGGCTGCTGTTTTTTTTAGGAATTTAGGAATGTACTTACGATAACTGCTACCGGCTACAAAGCAAACGGTTATACACAGAACAGAGCAACGTGTCTTTAAAATCTTCGATTGAATTCGACTGGGTAGAAAGGACTGCGTCACAGATTAGGAATTTCTATACATCTTTTTAAAACGTTTTAAGTCGACTGGGATTAGAGTGCATAAGGACCTGAATAGTGAATAATAACACAGGGAGGGTTAATTTTCAAATAGGGAAGAGGAAAAAACACGTTTTCCGAAGAGCGTAAGTCAATAATGGTGGTGGTTATTTTTATTTTAAGCGTCCAGCTCTTCTGTTTTCCTTTATCGTCGTATCACATACCTTAAGGGAAATAATGTTTTTTTTCTGCTGAATGGAAGAAGTTTCCGCTTAAATAAGTTTTTGTGTGATGCTCCGCATCGTTTAGGCTTGAAAAGAAGCGTTATCAGTCTTAGTAATTAAATAATGGCAACCCTTTTCGCTGGCCAGTTACTTTTTTGAATCCAGTTAGGTAATTTAGTTTTTTAACTGCATAGGCAGTAGTGTCTGGGAAAGCCAAAAAAAAAAACATTTTTTTAAGATGTAACTAAGCAAAAATCCTGTAGCTCACTGTTTGATTTTGTTGTACGTAGAAGAGGGGACTATCAAGATCCCTTTGGCATGGCATAACAA
>JAHZNJ010003328.1:0-10080 GCA_027744475.1 Lepidocyrtus cf. sotoi NNG-2020 | reverse complement strand
CCGTGCAGAGCTGAACATGCTATCTTTTGAAGGGAGTTTCTCATGTAGATACATGAGTTTGTTGCCTGTTGCTTTCTACTCTGCTGTCATAAATTCAGTTTAGGGATGCCACAAACAGGCCAACCACAAGCGTAACAATAGTTGTCAAGATGTGTATAATAAGCGTCTGATCTGATCTAAGCGCACTTACGCAGCATTCATTTATTCATCTGCATTCAAGCAACTTGACTCATTCATGCTTTAATGTACACCATATGTACCAGAAAAAATGAAAGATTAAGTCAGATCTCTGAAACCGCTGAAACTAAACTTTTCTTTCCAGGATCAGAACATTGCTGCTGGACAGCCTTCAGCAAAGTCTCAATCACAGCAAAGTAGTAGTGTAAATACAGCAGGTAAGCAAAATAGTTTTCTATTTTAACTAAGAAAATTACTTAAAAACTTTGAAAGTCATCAGTCTACAGTAGTAGTATCAGTAGTTTTATTGTTAGTTACGCATGACATAATATGTTTGGTGAATGTGAATGGGTGTCATTTTTTAAAACTGAAGAATTTTAATATTGAAAACTGGATTATTTTCTTACAGCCGCATCTATAGATGCTCAGATTACAGCACAAGGAAATAAGATTCGGGATCTTAAAAGTCAAAAAGCTGCCACGGACGTCATTGATGGTGAGGTTAAAGCTTTATTAACTCTAAAAGCCGAATTCAAGAAAGTTGTCGGAAAAGATTGGGATCCAAAAGGTACATATACTTTTTTCTGGACTCTTAGACCTTACTCCCTTAGATTATACATTAATTATTTTAAAAAGAAAAAATTCCGTTATTTTCAGAAATTATTTTTTATGTTTCAATTTTCATATTACGTATTATGTAATAAATAAAAAAAATATTCGTTTTAGGAAATAACGTTCCTAAAGCCGAGTCCACTCCAGTGAGTGTAAGTGCACCTAGCGGAGCTCTTGAGGCTGTAGACGCTAAGATCAAAGCCCAAGGAGATAAAATCAGAGATTTGAAAAGTAAAAAGGCCGGGAAGGACGAAATTACTGCTAATGTAACGGCATTACTTGCACTGAAAGAAGAATTCAAGAAGTTATCTGGACGAGACTGGAATCCAAACGGTATTAAAATATATTTTTGACAAATTATTAACGCTATGACTATATGCCTATATGAATGAATTTTTTATTGATGGAACACTAATTTTAAATATTATTTTATTTCAATTACAGGTAATAACGTGCCAAGTTCTGCATCTACAAGTGCCATTCCTGTAACTTCTTCCTCGTCCAATACCGGATTACTGGGGGCGATTGATTCGAAAATTACAGCACAAGGAAATAAAATCCGAGACCTTAAAAGTCAAAAAGCAGGGAAAGACGTGATTGAAGCAGAGGTTAAGGCTTTGCTTGCGTTGAAGGCTGAATTTAAAGCAGCCGCTGGAAAAGATTGGGATCCAAAAGGTATGCTATGCAGGATTATTACAATTACAAAATATCTTATAATAATGTCATGTGAAGCTTGTCTCAGTACAGTATTTAATTAAATTGTTATAGGAAATAACGTTCCAAAACCAGCTAGCCCTCCAAGTTCTGCTCCATCGCCATCACCTGCACAATCTGGTGGAAAGCTTGAGGTAATCGATTCGACAATAACGGCTCAAGGAAATAAAATCCGAGATCTTAAAAGTCAGAAAGCAGGGAAGGACGTGATTGAAGCAGAGGTTAAGGCTTTGCTTGCGTTAAAGGCTGAATTCAAAGCGGCAGCAGGAAAGGATTGGGATCCGAAAGGTTTGTTGGATTGATTAAATTCTTTTAGTTAATTGTAGTTTTTGAAATGTTGTAAAAGACTGATTAATTCATTCAAACTAATATGATGTCGCTTTGAATATTAATGATTGTATCCGGTATGATTGCAGGAAATAACGTTCCGAAGCCGGCTGTCACTCCAGTAGTAAATTCTGCTCCCTCCTCTGCACAATCTGGTCCACTCGAGTCACTTGATGCTCAAATAGCGGCACAAGGAAATAAAATCAGAGATCTTAAAGGCAAAAAGGCCAGCAAGGACGTGATTGACGTAGAAGTGAAAAATTTGCTTGCCCTAAAAGCAGAATTCAAGCAGGCAGCTGGAAAGGACTGGGATCCAAAAGGAAACAACGTACCTAAGTCGAGTAGCACTGCTGAGTTAAAACCAGCTAATAACATGTCATCTGACAATCCTTTAGTAGCCCTGGATGCTGAAATAACTGCACAGGGAAACAAAGTTCGTGAGTTAAAGGGACAAAAGGCTCCCAAAGATGCGGTTGATGCTGAAGTGAAAAACCTTCTAGCATTGAAAGCTAAATTCAAGGAAGTAGCAGGCCGGTCCTGGGACCCTAAAGGTACTGTACACTGTACTTGTTTTCTTTTGTGTTGAATATTTTATTTGAAGTTTTAGTTTATAAACACAGCGCTTATTAAGTATTTAAAATAAATTTAAATTACAGGCAACAATACTGCTGCTGGAGGAGCACAGCCAAAGCCTGCTAAAGCTGATACCCCGAACAAATCAAAGGGAAAAGAAAACAAGCCTGCGAAACCAAATAAGGAGTCAAGCAAACCAGCAAATAACGACGATGCCGGAGGTAAAAAGCAGACTCGACTTTGTATGGAAGCGAAAAAATCGGAAAATTTGGCTGAGTGGTTTTCTCAGGTGAGCATTTGCATTGCTTTTAAGAGCAAGGGTTTGTAATGTCTCAATTAATTATCGCATGTCATGAATATAATTAAAGATTCAACTGATAATTATGGCGTTAGCTTAGTATATTTGTATTTATTGGCTTGTTTTTTATGTAGGTCGCGTGGGTCACGAAAAGCGGAGACTCTGACTTAGCAGAACCAATTGCAATTCGTCCAACATCTGAAACAGTGATGTATCCAGCATTTGCCAAGTGGACTCAATCCCACCGAGATCTTCCTATTAAACTGAATCAATGGAATAATGTTGTGGTATGGAAAAATATGGACTGTTACTGTTGCTGTAATTCTAGTCATGTATGTATTTGGGATGAGTCAACGAATAAAACGCATTTTGTACTTGAAACGTTTATTTCAGCGTTGGGAATTTAAACATCCTCAGCCTTTCATTCGTACTAGAGAGTTCTTATGGCAGGAAGGCCATTCAGCATTCGCTACTTATAAGGAAGCTGAAGACGAAGTCTATGCCATTTTAAGTACGTAGGATTTTAGAAAATGTCTTTTCCTATACCCTAAATAACTGCCTTCTCTTAATTAATGTTATGCATTTTTTCAACAGGTCTCTATGAACGAGTTTACACAGATCTTTTGGCTGTTCCCGTCATCCCTGGAAGAAAAACTGAGAAAGAAAAATTCCCTGGTGGAGACTTCACGACAACAGTTGAAGCTTATATTGCTGCGTCTGGTCGAGGGTTGCAGGTACAGCCATTTAGTACTAATAACAACTCATGGAACTGCTTTACTCTTTGTTCGATGATAACAACTCAGCTATTTTTACTAATTTAAAAAACGTTTATTAATTGGTTTCGAAATTTAATTATGAATCTTTATTTAAAATTAGGGGGCAACATCTCATCACCTTGGACAAAACTTCTCTAAGATGTTCAAAATTTGTTTTGATGACCCTAATAAGCCAGATCAACAAGCATTCGCCTATCAAAACTCCTGGGGCTTATCAACCAGAACAATAGGTGCTATGGTCATGATTCACGGTGATGACCAAGGATTAGTTCTCCCACCACGTGTTGCTGCAGTTCAAGTTGTAATTGTTCCATGTGGAATCACGGCTTCCTTGAAAGACGAGGATAAGGAGGCACTGTATGATGTTTGTAAAGATTACGAGGAGCGTTTGAAAAAGCTTGGACTTCGTGTGAAAGCCGACTACCGAGAAAATTATTCTCCAGGATGGAAATTCAATCACTGGGAATTGAAGGTAAGGATCCTTTCTTTAATCTAGTGCTAGTCTAGTCGCTTGGTAATGAATGAACAACTGACGGACTGTTATTAAACCAATGTATTCGATTGTCGTTTTTAGGGTGTTCCAGTGAGAATTGAAATCGGTCCAAGGGATGTGAAAGAAAACCAGTACGTTGCCGTTCAGCGACACAATGGAGCGAAGTCCACTCATCAACGTGCTACTTTGGAAAGGGACGTTAATACCTTGCTCGAAGACATCCATACAGCGATGTTCCAAAAGTAAAATATTTTATAATAAAATAAGATGAACAAAGTGATAATTAATAGTATGCATTAGTAGTAATTAGAAATTAATATTTTTCATTTCAAAATCGTAGAATTAAGACGGAAATGGATGCCCACATAACTGTAACCGAGGATTGGCAAACATTGTGCACAGATTTGGACAAGAAAAATATAATCATGGCTCCATTCTGTGGCCGAGTTGAATGCGAAGAACAAATCAAGAAAGATAGTGCTAGAGATGAGCCCGCTGAGGCTGGTGCACCTGCAATGGGAGCTAAGAGCTTATGTATTCCCTTCCGTCAGCCGAAGGACCTTCAGCCATCAACGAAATGTATTCATCCTCAATGCAAACAAAAGCCAACCAATTACACTTTATTCGGAAGAAGTTATTAATTTTTCAAAATGAAGTGTTTTTTCCTTTCGTTCCTGTTGATTGGTAGTTAAAATTCGGTCCGGTTAAAGTTGGTTATGGTTAACCATTTGAACCAATGCTATGAAGCATCCTATATGACTTTCTATAACTTTCATTTTTAACTTGATATTCATTAGGAGCAAATTAATAAAATAAATTATTCTCAAGTTTTTCTTATAAAATCGTGGTACAAAAAATTTATTGGCACATTTTGTAAAATATATATTAAAAACATAATACGTACGTACAATTGTTCACCATCTTGTATAAATTGCAATTATTTTTCACTACTCTAAGCAGATTTGCACTTACAAACTTAAAATCTACAAGAAATGAAATTAAGAGTATTGGATGAAAGATAAAAATAAGAAAAGAATCACTTACAAAACATAAAACAATTTATACGAATCGGATTTATAAAAATGTAGTGAAATATTTTTACAAAAAAACCAAGAGAAGGGTAATAAGTCGAAAGGAAGTAGTAATTGAATATAACCTTTTTTCTATTTTCACTAATATATCGCTAACAAACGTACCCTTATCTACATGTAAATTCTGGTTATAAAAATGTACATCTTATTCACTCGTCTTAACTAATGAGGAGGTAAGGTTCTCAATGGTAATACAATTTGCACCCACGTAAATCAAAAGAAAACACTCGACTTAGACTGGTTATTATGCTTAAAATTTTAACCTTTGATTTCATTTCTCTCTTCAAAATGAAGAGTTTTTAAACTAATGAATTAAAATACTTGGATAGGGAACAATGAAGGAGTTTGCGTTGAAGAATGTTATGGAAAAAATTGACTTCGTTTCATTGCATTGCATTTTGCATTATCGTAAACCTTACACTTAAGCTTCATGTAAAAATATTCCTTCAGTCAATCTCTAGTTTCTGCAAATTAATAACTAAGTATCGTGACCTATTATTTTAAATGCCTCCACTGTACTATTTTTATATTACTGTAACAAAAAACGTCATAAGTTTGCACAAAATAACGTAACATTAATTAATATTTAAGTAAAGTATATCTCAAGTCATTGTTTTAAGAATTTTATCGCATCAAATTAATTATTTCTTTCTATCCTGCTCTGTGTAAATTTTAGTTATTCGAATCCTCCTTGTCTATTGTCTATTCTCATGTAAAACTAAGCATTTTTGTAACTACAACCTAATAATTGTCTTAAAAAATTTTTATTTCGATTTCGGTTTTTTACCATAATTTTTATGATCTATTTTGCTAGTTTCTGCATCGTAATCTGAATTGGCGCCGGTGTCATAGTACGCGTAATCGTAATCCGGACTTCTTGTCTGACTTTCTTCATTGTCTTGACTTTTTTCTCCTGTTGGGACTGGGTGAGTGGGCTGTGGGGATTGTGGTGACGACGCTCCTCCTGATTTAATCAAGGAAAGTTTCTTTTGTGATGATGTTAAAATAGGTTTCTTAATTGAAAACGGTGCTGATGGAATAGCTGGTGAAGGAGAAAACGGCTTTTCAAGTACTTTTATAACTAAATGGGAGTCGTTGGATGGCCTTGGACGTTTTTTCAAAAGAGGAAACTGTGGTTGATTCTGTTGTTGATTCTTTTGCCTTCTTTCTTCTACTTCGGCAGCAGGAGCCGTGACTAATTCAGGTTCTTCTGTGGCAGTTGTGGTTGTGCTTGAAACTGTAGATGAGAATCCATCAGTGATTTCCGTTGTGCGATAAGTCGTTGAGATCTTTCCTCCAAGTTTTGTTTTGACATTGATCCTGGTGACTGGTCTTAGAGTAGAGCCAGTTACTACGAACTGACTCTTACCGTTAATTTCTACATCGGGTTGGGCAGTTGCGTTCTTTGGGCGAATACGTTTCACTACACGGCGTCTGATTTGAGGGCCTGGAACAGGTGAGCCTATCAAGTCAGTAAAAAAGAGAAAATATGTTTTAATTGAGCAGATCTGAATGCATCTTTATTGCCCATGGCAGAAATTAAGGAATAGTTGAAAAATCTTAGACATAACTTTTTGCTTGAATCGAATTGAACCATAATTTATAACCGCAATTTCTGCCTTGTTTTGTTCTTCGTCTCAGTCTCATACAAACACGTACCTACTAGCATTAAAATTACCATTGCATCACTAAATTTAGCTGCAGGTGCAATAATGCCTTTTATTTCTTTCTTTGATTAAGACGTTATCTATCCAAAAAGTATAAAGTTGCGTGTTACATCTCATTATCCCCCAAAAAGATCTGTTACTTATCTCTGCTGCATTCATTCATTCGTTATAAAGACATCAATCATCGCAGTACATTTATGTAGGCAAGGTGTACATTTTACACTAGAGTATTTGGCATCTGAGTGAAGCCGTAGCCGTTAGCAAGGTCACAATAATCTCATTCTCAGAGTTTGATTTTGATTGAAGTCTGATTCAAAAGGAATCGAGTATGAATAGAAATGAATACCATACGATGATCAATATCAATAACGGCCGTGTGATTGTTTGAAAAGGCAACTGAAATATTTACTTACTTTCGCTACTTCTTGTATAAAAGATTAAATTCATTCAATATCATTACTAAAACCAAGAGGTTTTATAGAAGTATTTGATTTGTCATCAAATGCATTTTCACAGTGACAAAAGAATATGATTAATTCAAGCTTTAGTAGAAATAAATTACGAAATATATAAAATTTGCTTATTAATACGAATACCATACGTTGTTTGTTGTTTTATAACATTATTGACGCCTGTCACTTGTCATGCTTCTGCAAATTTTGAAAGACATCGATACATTTGAAACTTGCAATATAAATAATGCAATATAAATAATTCACAAAAGTAGTGATAAACTAACACGATACCTATACGATAATTATGTTTGATATCAAACTAGGTATGTACAATTTTGTGTTTTAGTTGCCTTAAAGTACATTTAATGAATGAGCAATATATCTTCATAAGGAAAGTTTCTCGGTAATCACAAATTCGCAATCAGTGTTTTGCCAGCTACTCATTTATCATTGGATAATATGTATTAGATATTATGCAGATATTTTGCTATCCTACCTTACTGATTAATTTTCATGAACGGACAAGCAAACAGAAGCCTATTACGGGCTTCATTTTATCTTGATATTAAAAGTTAAAGGGGTAGATTGAAATCTAATCAAGAGTTTTTACATTCATTTTCATTGATTCACAGCTTTTACTTTACTTCCCCTGAGTAGTTGAAGTTTAAGAAAAGTGAAACAAGGTTATTTTTATCTCTGCGCACATTTCAAAATGAACAAGCCAATTACTAAATACTTACAACTTGCTATGCAGGTTAGGTATTGCATAACGAAATGATTCTCGTTTCATTTGCCAAATTATTATGCTAGTTTAATACTTATTTAATACTTGTAAAATAATTATACTAATGGCAATATTGTTGTGGGGTACTTTAAAAAAGGCTCTGTAAATATTTGCAGATTTACTTCAACCTCGTTCATCATCATTATTGTATGATCATCAACCTATCTTCCATTTGGGTCATTATTTAGTATCACCGTCTCGCTCATTATACTCGAAATCCGAGACTTTTATTCATACAGAGGAAAAAATCGATTATGCCTCTGCTGTGACCTTAATGGGTTCAAAAATGTGAATTTTTACCCTATCAAATAGTCATTAGTAGTCTATATTCATAATCTCTCATCCGTTTCATGAAAATTACACCCCCATTTAATATTTACTTCACAAATTCAAAGTTTTTAAAGATTCATATCATTCATATCTACTCTTCCCACCTTCTCATCAGCGTGGCCTTGATATTTTTTAAGTTCCCACTCCCAGTGCCTCCCATTTAGAAAATGAGACGAGTCTTTTATATTAGCCAAAACATTAAATGACTTTTCTTTTTATGGCAGTTTTTAATTCAATAAGGTTCACATGACCATGCAATTGCTGTACCCTTTTCTAAAAAGATCCATTCTTTGTAAAAAAAAGTCTTTTTTTTGCTATTTAAAAAAATGAAGTATTTAAAACAGCATCATAATAAAATCCCGTCTAACCTTCAGTACGATTTGCATTGTTGGGTCTTCCTTCATTGTTATCGTTAGCCTCTCCACCTGGCCGTACACGGCGTCCGTAAAATTGTTCAAATTGATTTACAGGCTGTCGCTGTTTCTGCTGCTGAGGTCCATCGTTAACGTCTTCATTTTTTCCTTCTTTCTTCTGCAAAGGAGGAGAAGGAAGAATGAAAGGCATTTTAATGTTTTTGTTTGGTTTTGACTGGATAAAAGTCATTCATCATTCTCATCCTAACGCTTTATTAAATAGCTGCATAAAATGATTTGTGTTAATGTTGTATTGCTAATTTTTCCTTGCCTGTTCCTGAAAGAAGTTGTTGAGGGTGGGATCTCCCCTGAAAACGGAAGCCTCAGCATTGAAAATCTCATCATTTTTTATTGGATTGCCCTCACTATCAAATCGCCTTCTTGTGTATTTCAACTGAGGATCAAAAGCTTTTCCTTCTGGACGTCTTCCGGGTCTCACTCTCCTCCTCACCCCACGTCTACGTGGACCTTGGTCTTGTCCTTGTCCTTGTGGAGGGGTATCTTGGTCTGGGGCATTCGTAGACTTTGCGGAGGCATGTGAATGAACTCGAATAAATCTTCCTCTTGGTGAAAGGCGCTCAGTGCTGGATGCAACGGACACATTTTCCAGCTCAAGAGGGGAAACTGTTGTGCTCCTGACTCGTTTCCTCTTTCCTGTGGAGTTTCCTCCGCTTGGAGCAGCGGCGGTAGTTCCTCTACCGAAGAAAATTGAAAACTTTTCAGGGTTTTTCGTCGTTACTTTCTTAAACAATTGACCTTGTAAGCGAGCTGCTAAAGTTTGAGCAGTTTCTTGTGCTGATGCGGCCGCGGTTGTTGGAGGAGGAGTACTGAAAGGCTCGGCAGTTGTTGGTGGTTGAATGGTAGAGAACCCAAAGTTATCACGGTTTGGACGGTTTGTTGTATCCAAATCAACAATTGTTACCGGTGAGGAGTCAATGTTGAAAGAGTTTTGACTGTTTGATACTCCATGAATGCTTCTTGGCCTTAGTGACTCTTCTTCAACGTATTGGGTAGAGAGTTGAGGAGGGAATTGACTCCTTGGAGTTGACTTTCCTCCAAATTCTTCTTTCCTTTCTTTTCCCTGACCTTGATTATTGTTCACGCTAAAAAAGTTGCTGTTTCTCGAGCTCTGTGTGAAGTCATTCCTGAAAGTTGTGGTTTGCCTCGTGAAATCTTCATCGGAATGTCTGTATCTTCCGAAGTACTCCGTAGTTGTTGGTACTTCCGTTGTTGTGGAGGTGGTTGTATATCTTGTCGTTGTGTATCTCGTCGTGGGAGGTGTTGGAGTTGATGTTTCATATCTAAAATTGGTTGTTGCAGAGCCACTGTATTCTGGACGAACAGTTCCTGAGTTAGATTGAAAGATAAGA
>JAHZNJ010003327.1:0-11068 GCA_027744475.1 Lepidocyrtus cf. sotoi NNG-2020 | reverse complement strand
ATAGAGGATGGGATGGCATTTAATGGCGGTGGTGGTCTGGTCGATTTTAATTTTAACCCCGTAGAGAACAAGCTACCAGATTTCTGCATTTAAAAAAATGAAATGAAAAATCTAGTTTATATGTTGTTATTTAGTTTATATGTGTTTAATAGAAAAATTTGCACCATTTTTTACCCTTACCCTGCAATTAATCGCCCCAGTTTTAAGCTCAGAGCCTTGTGCTATTTGCGATGCACCAGATCCTGCTTGCCCATCATTCACATTGTCATGATCATGAGTTTCTTTTAATGTGCTAACAATGAGATCCTTTTCTGCTGGCCTTAACTGAAACCTTATGCGCACAGGACATTCCTTCCTAAAAAGCATTTTCCATTTTAATTCTTTTTTCAGTTAATTTTTAAAAAACATCTTAAGCTCTTCTCACTTCGAACCTTAAACCAGAAAATATAATACCTTTCGCACTTACGCACTGTATCCTATAGAAGGTCCAGCTCCGTCCCCATTAATTTCGGACGGTGAAGTGATCCTGCCATCGAAATAAGTACAACAAAAATCCACCCAACGGTAAACAAAACACTTTCTTTCTTCAACTGTCAGCATATAATCCTCTTTGTTACTTGGTTTCGGATTTGCTGCTATCCTCCGGAAATATTTAGCAGTCAAATGCACTTGCTCTTTCAATTCATATTCTCGAACTGCGTCGGAGACATCTGCGAACGATTTAAATGTCTTACCGAGTGTTATACCATTAATTTTCTTTTTCATAGCCGTAGAGCTGCTTGGTGAATTCGAATTCTCAGCTGTCACTTTAATATTCCTGTTTTGAAGGAGTTGAGGTGGCAAGACCATTTCCCGAAAAGATTCACTCTCCTCCTCATCGTCTGAGCATCTTTCTATCTTAACATTAACGTTAGAAGCTTCAATGTAATCCATGATGATAAGAATGAAGAATGATTTTTAACTTTTACTTGTCAATGCAATGTTCACCGAAAATCCACAACTTCGCAAGATCAGTCAGCTGGTCAGCAGAGCAGGTGAAAGGGGATTATTGTCATTCCACACGGATGCGATATGATAAAAATTGATTTTTTAAAGCTTTTTAAAAAAACACCATCATAATCATACAAATACCAGAGCACTACTGTTTACATTTTTGTTTACATGCACTTTTACGGAAATTATTTTTTGTTTACAAAAGAAAAGTACAAAAGATAATATCTCGCTCTGTAAAAATGTACAATGCACCTGTGTTGAGGACTGTGTACATTTGCGAGCTTTCTTTCGAAAAGTGATCAGCTCAGCTCGGGCTCGCTTGTGTGCATAATGCATTTGCATTTCGCATACAGCAAAAGCAATCGTAGTAAAGACAAGTAACACAACACAACAACGCCAAAAATTACGTACAGCGAATGTGTTAGATTCATTTTCGTCCTCCATACGCACCTCCAGTAAGTACATAATATTAGAAATTCCTTTGTTGATTCTACTCTAATTCTATGTATTTTATTGCATGCATGATAAAAATAAACGCTCATGGTCATGGCTTTTATAAACAACTTTTATCCAAATCGAATCAGACTCTTTGTGTTTTTTAAATTTATTAAATGCATAAAATGCTTTATAAAATCTGGGAAATTTCTCATTCTTATGATTGAATGCCTCAACCCCGATTCAGCCCTCCTGTTGAAAAAAGTTGGTCTTTGAATCCCTTAATTTTCACTTGCAAAAGTTTGGAAACATAGCTCATGATTCATGATTGAATGTTTATGTACTAAGTATATGAGTATATTATATGCATTTATCGGTATTTATCTGTTAAATTTTCTTCAAACTGCGAAGAATTTCCGCAATTTAATTTTACTAATATTTGGTAACATAAAAACATTTTTATTTTGAAATACCGCATAATGGGCATTATATTTAGTAGTCTATGAAAATACCGTGAATATTATGGTTAATCCATTATCTGCATTCCCAGATTCAGCTCAGAAAATCTCCCCAAAATCAAGTGTGATTAAATATAGTTTTTGCATTTTGATACTTTTTTTTATTGTTTATTTATTAATTCAATTGAGGATACATTTTCATTTTAACGTAACACATTTTAAACTTAAACCGAGACTGCTTTGACAGTAGACTACACACAGAAATTGAACAGGAAGTATTACATAATTAATAACAATAACAATTATAGATAATTATTTGCTTCAACGCAGTTCTTCATCCAGACGAATGAGTTGTAAATAACTTTACAGTATTGATTTTAACTTATCCTTGATTATAGCTTTTAAAACGAATTTGAAATATTTCGAACTATCCACATATATTTATTTACGCGCATCGATTGAATAAAAACTGAAGATGAACGAATATAAGATTAATTTAGAATAAATGTCGAACTTAATGAACAATGATAATCAATATTGCAATAGTATGTAGATCATTTACCAACATCGTATTCTAACAGTAGCGTACTATTTCTACAGTTAGGTGTAGATGTACTTACACTTATTTGAATTGAATATATAGGACCTTTAATTATTCAACACGAAGTTCGGCGAGATTTTTTTTATTTCTTTGAGATGGACAAAATTACATTTTCTTTTTCATGCAGCATCATATTTGTTTATATCACTTCACTAACAAATTACAAATTATCTGCTACTATACAACCTCTTGTTTTTACCTAAATCTAAAATTCTAAATTATTTTTACAGGTGAGAATGAGAGGGAAT
This sequence comes from Lepidocyrtus cf. sotoi NNG-2020, assembly GCA_027744475.1. Taxonomy (NCBI): domain Eukaryota; kingdom Metazoa; phylum Arthropoda; class Collembola; order Entomobryomorpha; family Entomobryidae; genus Lepidocyrtus; species Lepidocyrtus cf. sotoi NNG-2020. Next base: position 8,333 of record JAHZNJ010003327.1, on the reverse strand, counting down.
GGAACTGATCAGTCACATATTGTTTTGAAACGCTCATTATTATTTGGTTTAGAAAATCTAGAAATTAGCCAGTATATACACATTATATTTAACTTTTACTTACAAGAATTAGTGAAAATGAGACAGTTTTTAGTTTTTCCAATTAGTACATTTAGTTAAGTGTAATGCTCATTATAAATATTTAAATGTCCACAGTTTTGTTATATGTACCGACTGTTACCTAATACATAAATTGGTGGTTTCCTTCTCTTGGCTTGGTAAAAGGCATCATCAAGAACAGTATTATGTAACAATAGCTAAGAAGAGAATTCATGTAGTACCTCAGACAGTATGTTTCTTAAACAGTAAATGACTTTCAGCTCTATTGCTCATCGCCAATCGTAAAGAGCGTCATTATCTATTTAATAGTTTATTAGCCGTTTTACAGGATTTTTGTGGTGGTCTTTAGCATAAGTTTGTTTACTGCTAAATTACTATATAGTAAAAACCTTGTGAAAAACAATAAGACATTCAGACACCTGACGTATTGACATTAACATGGTCTGTAATTGACTTTTATTTATTCAAGACGACTTTCACCGGTAGCGGTTTACTCGCCTACAACGACGATCACGCGGGATAGAATGGAAAGGTTGATTGGGACGATTAGCTTGTTAACATATCTATCGACAAATCGTTTGACATCATCGCGTGAGAAATTGGGTGAAAACCATTCAAAGTTTTTTTGTGGATGTTTATTTAACTTGTTATTTTTCACTGTTTTTTGCTCTAATATTAACATTTAATTATACATAATGGATTTTGGAAGTAAAATTACAAGAAGTAATTACCGTTCTCAGAACCATTACAGAAAAAGAAAGTAGAAGTAGAACTGAATACGTTTCATTGAAGAAAAACAAAATTAAAATTACGTCAAAGAGAAAATTAAGTATTTACAAATTGATGGGTCGCTGCGCAGTTTTTCTTAAATGTTTACTTTACATAGGTATTATTTTTCCATCCGTTTTTGTCTTTCTTTCTTAAAATACTGCTTTATTAAAACAAGTCGTAGAACTGCTTTATAATGTGCACCAATTTAATTACCTCAGGTTTTGTATTTTTAACGGAAACTTGATTAACTTGAACAGAACAGAACAAAATGCTTTAACTTAATAATCAAACCGATAATTTTTGGAGAAGTTCTCCTCTTTAATTATTACACACATATAGATATTATAAATCATGTTGTTTTTAATATTAGAGAAAAGAACGTACGTGCTTTAGGAAAAATACGATGTATTGCATTTATTTTACATCTATATCTAGGTCTAATACCAGTATATCTAACTAATTAAGACTTTTAAGGTTATAATTAAGCATCAATTTTTACGCTCCAGCTCTAATGGACAAACATCATAAATTATTACACACCATTTGAGTATATATCTCAATTAAGTAACAGTTAAATCACGTTTTTAGTATTTAAATCGATTCTAAACTACGTCAACAAAGATAACCGCAGAGCTCTTTAATAATCAGAGAGGTTATATCATCTAATATAATATACGGGTTTGTTTTTGTTTACAATTAGATTTAATTAATCAGTAAATAGACACTTTTCCATTTGATCTGGTACCAGTACCAGGAGATGTGTATGTAGGTATGCGTGTGTAGTAATTATTTTGTTGGTTGATTTTTGGTTTAGGTTATATATTACATACCTATTTGCTGTAGTTTTCTTTGATGTGAAAGCAGAGATATTTCTTTATGCAAGGCAGAGAGAATTGGAAATTAAATTAAGAATAAATATGATTGCTCAGATCTCATCATACATAATGAAGCATTTGGTAGATGATTTTTGCTCTTGAAGACACTAACAAATGAGGAATACATAACTACTTTATTTTACTATTGCTATTAAAACGGAATCATACCGTAATGAAATTCCTATTAAAAACACCTAAGCTATTTTTAAAAGTTAAACTAAAATATTTATTGCAATTTACTTCATCATCATCGAACGAGAGTTATTCAAACGTAGCACGAAAGTAATAAAAAGTTCTTTCAATAAAGAAAAATTAAGCAAATCTAGTAGAAAGAAGAGAAAGAAAAAGGAAAACTCTTTGTAAAAAGAATTCTCTATAGAGAAGAAAAAAGTGAGAAAAACACACAACTCTGGAAGATAGATAGTTAGAGAGAAAGTATGAAAGCCCGAAACCATGATTAATTAATAATTATATAACAATGTATACACATATAAACAAGTTGTAGTAGTATGATAAGTATATGATTGCGTACAACAACAGTTTTTTGCTATTAGTTATTAAATATTAAATATACCTATATTCAAATCTGAAAGGCTACCTACTAACTACATTATGTAATTATCAGCAGAGGTGTCTGGTTCCTGTTGTATTTTAACAAATTCCTACCAAGAATTCATATGAGTTAGTATAAAAGAGTTGGCTGATGATGATGACTGGCGTTTTTTTGCTTGCTTGCATAAGAATAATATAATATGCAATCAGTTTACCGTTAAATTAAGTTAAAGTTATAAGTAAACATATTGACTCTGAAACTAGAAACATTCATTCATTAACTTAAAAGTATTGCTGAACACGTACTATGTATTTAATAGTAGCTAGTTTAAGTAGTTTGTTTTGAAAATGAACATTGCTTGTGGTAAGAAACTGTAAAAGGAAAATAGTAGGTAGGTGAAAAAATTATGAAGATTCAGCAGACGCTTGTAAGGATTCTTTTATATAATGATAGAATGGCAAGAGAATGGCTGAGCTGCTCCTAAATATATTGAATATTATTTGTATTTTTATTTGTATTATTATTTTGCTTTTCCATTTTCACGGAGGTAAAAGCAAGTAAACACCCTTATGGTGTTTTTGAAGAAGCTTCCTTTCACAGGAAGTGGGAAAGTATCGTTCGTAACTCCCTTTTAATGTTGCTTTAATATACACAGATATAATATTAGCAATATCTCTCTCTCGTTGAATAAGTTCCGCTAATTTAATTTCAGTTTTGTGTGACGGAGAAGGAGCAGTGTGCTTTTTCTGTTTATCTGAATCTGAAAGGAATCAGTGAAAAGTATAAAAACGAATAGGAAGATAGTTTTCACAATAATATGTATTTTTTGTAAGAATTTTTATATAGGACTTTTCTTTTCGTCAGAAGACGTTTCGGCTTGGCATGACATTGGCAAATAAAAATTGAGTGAATATTGCCTAATCACCTCATCGTCATCACTATCACCGCACCGACGTGCTAATCATTTCCAGTTTCCAATAATGGACATACATTATTTAATGCTTAATGAAATAATAGTTGGATAATGAAAAGCTTTTCGGTTCTCTAAATGCCTAAACCGAACCTACTTGCTGATGATGTAAATGTAAAAGTCCGACTTGAGCGGTAACAGTGCGGGTGTCGAAAAAAACACATTTTTACCTTAGCTTTGTATTCAAATGTGTTTGTTGTCCACACATGCCTATACCTATTTTTAATCTATATTTAATGGATTCTCATTATTAGTAATTAATTTAATTAAGGTAATTACTTCAGTTCTAGCACATTCCATTCAACCTCTGCCAGTAAAAGAAACCCACAAGTTTCCTCGTGCAACGAAAAACCACAGCAAAATGAACTCAAACTTTCTCTGCTTTCGTTACACAAAAGAAATCTTCAAAAAAATAAATGTAAATGCGATAACAAAAGAAACATTTTTTTCCTTTTCATTCTTCTAAATTCTCTGAATCTTTCTACCGCATTTCTAATGTAATAATAATAATAAGTTGGTGTAAAAGTATGCATAAAATGTGGTTGTAGCACAAGATTATTATTTTTTAGTAAAAGAAGTATTTATGTACCACGACGGAAAGGCGGTGGTGTTTTTTCCTTCTACTTTTCTAGGCTAAAATAAACACTTACTTATTATACTTACTTACTCTATCGTGATGTTTATCATTAGTCAATAAGCAACTCAAAATGTGTAGAGCCAACCCTTGCGATCCTATCTGTGACCACATTCTTCGCGAAAGCTTTGCATTCCACGTTGATAAGGACAGCGTGAACGGGATTATTGAATTGAATCATGATAAACGGTGGTTGGTATCCTTTCTGGTTCAGGTAAGGGAAGAAATGGCTTTCAATCCCTCTTGTGGGGTAGTATATGATTTCTCCTGTGGAAAATGCAATGTCAATCCATCAATAAAAATTCCATCCAGAGAGAATAATAATAATATCAATTCTATTCAATACCGATCCACTCCCACAAATTCACTTTAGGTAAAATTCTTTCTTTTTCATTTTCTTGTTTCTTTTATTTTATGCTTTTTTCTACGGAAATCAAAGGAAATGAGAGGAAATTGAAATCATTTCTTACCTGTGTTCTCTTTATCAGCAACATTCTCTCCTTCGCATGAAATCCAAACTGTTTCTAGAAGACGACGGAGGAGCGCTGCATCCCTTTGCTGATCCAATTTATTCACCTCGTCTTTAATATGGCGAGCAAGTTCCTCCGGCATTCCTTTATCCTTCTGCTCACGGGAAAGGTCCCTTTCGAACAAGTCCCTGTTGAAGTTCGACCTTTCATCTCGGTATCCATAAGCTTCTGGTTTCCAACCGATGATTTTATTCAGCTTGACAATAAAACAGGGTTTTCCCACCCCGTAACCAAAATCATTATCCTTGTTGCATGCCCCAAATTGTTTCAAGTCGATCAGACAAGATTTGTTCCGACTGGCTGTGTTTTCCGTGCCTAAATTGCAGCTGTGAATCGAGTCAACTCCCGCATCCTTCTGAATCCTTTCGATCTTTTCAATAAACTCTTGGAGCTGGCTAGACCAAAATTTGTAGTCTTTGGGGTCACTTTGCTTGAACCAGATGAGAGTAGAATCAGCGTTATTATCTTGATCGGGCATGGGTCGGAATCCCAACCCGGGATTGGCTCCAATCAAACTCGCGTCCATGGTCCATTTTGGAACGTCTAGGTTTATTGTAAGGTAGAAGAGGTAGAAGTTGAGCAGGAAGAATGCAGCTAGCCCAATGTAGAAAATAACGTAAAAGACAAAAATCAAGAACCATGACAGTCCTGTACGGCCTAGAACTGCCCCTGTTTCGGAGTTATACAGGAACTCCGCAAATCCCCCGTCCGGCTTAGGTTTTTGAGTGGACGGGATTAACATCGGTTTGCTGTTGGATTCGGTCATTTTCAATCAATTTATTTGCCGCTGTGATGCTGCTGAGATTCTATTTCTTATTATACAGTATTTTCTCGTAAAACAAACGACTTTTTGTTGCACTAGTTTGTTTATACTTTCTCTTCTGTTACTGCTTTCTCTTCTCCTTTACTGTAAACACAAGCACAACCAAAAACTTTGTAAGTAAGTAAAAATTACATTCACTCCCTCTCGACTGAGTAAACGATTTGATTTTTTAGTTATTGCTAGAGCATTTTCCCATTCAATGTAGAAGTCTACGTCGTCACACAACCGTAATTTGTCTTCTCATTTATTCAAGATCTAACCTCACCTCTAACCTTACACAGAACTTCGCCTTTTTTATCAATAAAAAATCTAGTTTTCACTCCCATTTATATTAAAACATCTTCTCCTTCTTCCCCTTCTTAACTTTTTAGAAAAGCCCTTAAGGTTAGTTTGTTGATGTTGATGAAGACGCAGTCTTCTTCCTCCTAAGCCGAGCTCATTTCACGCACTCACTCCACAAGACCTAAAGTACAACAAGCGAAGGAAACAAGAAGAAAGAGAGAAACAGGATTACTTCTCGTTTGAAGGGGCAGCAGAAGCAGCAGCAGCATTAGCAACAAATTTCAGCATAGTGCAGATATAATACTACAGAACTTCTATAATAAACGATCAAATGAGCAGGCAGGGAGAAAGTTTGGTAAAGAGAGCTAGAAATTGGAAGGTTGCTTTTGCTCTGCTTCTTTCCTGGCTGGCATATATACATATACAGACATAGACATAGCGAGAGAGTGAGAACCTAGAAAATAAAGACCTGATTTTCTCTTCCTTGTATAATTTTACTTTCTCCTTGCTTCCTGCTATACTACCCTGATCAACACAATTTTGCTATAGCTATCGAGGCTATATAATGCATGCATGTATGTAGGTATATTATATGCTACTGCGAATCCGCCAACATCACCACCACCATTTTACTACGACCACTTCTGCTCTGCTGCAAGAAGAAATTTAAGAAAAAGAAGAAGTAAAAGGAAGCCAAAAGGTTGTCGTTTTCCACATTTCCACTAAAATTCAACCAGGAAAAGGAGAAAGAGAGGGAAAGAAGAGTGCATTCTTCTGCCTCTTCTTCTTCTCTTCTTATTCTTCAACGAGTATTTTTACCTACACAAGCATATCTTTGTAGCTCAAGCATAAATATATATGCCTACGTGGAAGTACTTAAGCAAAAAATATATATGAGTAAAAGCAGCACCAAATCTATTTGTTTATACCTTTTACTTTTCCAGTGAGAGAAAGCTGAAAAATTATCTGTGAAATGAAGAAGTCATGCCTTATTCCCGTATAACAATATCCTTCTCATATTTCCTTTATTAGATGAGACTTCTTCTTCTTCTGACTTCTTTCCCTTTTTGCAAAAGCTGAAAAGGAGGAAGAAGAAAAAATAAATGGACAAAACCACGGACGGACGAGAAGGAGAGGAGAAAGCACATGAATTTTTATACGTGTGTTATTTGTCTCTTTCTCTCGCTCTGTCTCTGCTGCTGTTGTAGTAATAAGAAGTAGTATGTCTATATATACGAGTGAAACGTGCAAGATTGCAGCAAAAAAAGAAAAGCATTAGTGTAATATGTGATACAGCAAAAGTTCTCTTATTTTGCTTGAAATGTGATGTATGAACTGGTTTAAGTCAAGTCAAAGCAGCAGCAGCGGCAAAAGCGGCAGTAGTCATATCCTATCACAAGTGAGTGATGTTGATGGTGATGTAGTGTGCAAAAGTAAATATACGTAGTAGAAAAGAAACTCAGAAAGAGAATTTCTACAAACATTTTATTATTTTATCTTTAGCAGACATAAAGACATTTAATATTGAAATTTTTACTTATATAAGCAAGCATGCGATATTCATCCACAATCCAGCAGCACCACTACCACGACACGACACACACAGTAGTACTACAGAAATAAGTAATAAGCAATTGATGATGACAATGATGATATGGTATGCAGTAGTTGTAAAAGTTGGCGACTCTTTGATCATATAGTAAAAAGTTTTTCACCAACTACAGCAAAAAAAAACTTTCTTTTACTAGATAAAGCTTTTGCTTGCTTTACTTTACTTACCCTTCTTCTCCACAACCACCGCTGCACGTAGTATTTGTAGGTAGTAATACGAGTACGCTATGGTGGTAGTGGTGGTGGCAATGTTGATAGTCGTCATCGCTGCTGAAGAGAGAAAGTCTTCTTCTCCTTATTCTTCTTGGTGACCCTTTTCTGCATTTTCACTCGTGTTTACTATGTCTAGTGAGTAGTGAGAGTGTGTGTAAAATAAATGTATAATAGGCAAGCGATCAAAAGAAAGAGAGAGAGAGCGCGGAGGGAGAAAATAGCGAGAGCCAGAAAGCAACCACCAACCTACGTCATCACAGCAATCTAGTCTCTTCTCTCTCTCGTATATGCTGCAGAATGAGTAAACTATAGCAAAAAAACTCTGAAGAAAGTTGCTGCAGCTGTATGAAGTCCTGTATGCATTTTCTTCTTTTCGCTGATGATGATAATGCTGTTGTTCTTTGTATTAAAACTACTTCGGTTATTTCGAAAAATTAGTTGTATTATTCCTTCACGATATAAACACATCCATTCATACTATAATATGCGGACCTTGCTTTTATTAAACTACATAATATAGCAACATCATACTTTGCTTCCTGGCACTGGCACAGTTTATTTATCCTTTTCATCCGGTTTTTGTATGAATACTTTTTGGTTAGTGGTGGTGGTGGTGGAAGCGGTGTTCTATTACTGCTTTTATGCTTTCACGCGTGGCCCTGTATAAGTAGCGTATTAAGCAAGCGTGCTTTTCCTTTACTTACTTTAATTCTGTATTTATTTTGTTTTTGCTGTTTTGTTTTTTGCAGCAGTAGTCGAGCTAAGAGAGGGAAAAGACTATAGAATCCAGTAGAAGGATGGAAGGAATGTATTTACTATTTTTACTTAAATGAACGCTGAAAAGTTTGATTTTCTCTTCATGTTCGTTCATATTATACTTATTTGGGCATAAACATAAACGCTTTCATTTCAGTTTGCTTACTCTCCCTCCGTCAACTTTCATGAAGTGGGTTTTACTTTAACTTAAGCTAA